>JAXBDA010003448.1:0-34638 GCA_036023075.1 Gaultheria prostrata
AAAAAAAAAAAAATTGGGGCACTCCCATAATTTTTAGTAATATGAATGTGTAGGAGTCTTTTTTTAGCCCAATAGGAAAATAAAAAGGCCCAATAAAAAAATGAAGAGGCTTAAAACAATTGTAATAAGCATTGGGCCTTTTAGGCCCAAATTAGACCAAATCCTTGCCTTTTAGGCCCAAATTAGACCAAATCCTTGTTTTTTGGTACAGCTAGATCAATTAGTGTTAGGAAAGTGCCATCATTTTCGTCCATTTTAATCCCCTTTCCCTCTGGCCTTCCTCTAATTCTACTTCAGATGATTCTTCTTCTATTCATATGACAACTTTTCACACCGATTCCCATTTTTAAGGTTAGAGAGTTCCTTGCCATTTCTAAAAAAAATGAGAAAAGAAAGTGGTAAATTGAGAGTCGCGTCTACATGAATTCTCTCCAATTTAGCAAATTACTCTTAATTTCTGTCATATATGACAAAAGGTCCTTCTATTTATTGTAATAAGCAAATAAAAAGACTCAAAAAAAAAAAACAAATTTCAGAGTGTACTTTTTATACATTTTAGAATACCGTCACAAACTTTTATACATTTGAATACACTTTTTAAATTTTGATGACAACCTATTAGGCTGATTTTAGAATTTTTCATGACAAAATTTATGTAAAAGTTAACCATTTGATCTTAGTGGGGTTCTGTCTGAAATCAATGGTATATATTCTTTTATGTTACATTTGTATGGGAGGAAACCCAATTATTACAGACAATGAGTGAGTGTTATACGACAACTTTTGGAGAATGTTGATTCTTTAGTCGCTCTTGTTAGCCATGAGGTTATAATTCGTACTCCTTTTTTTTAATACTCGTTGCTGGAAAAATTATCTAGTATTGTATTCTTAGGGCATAATTTTTAGACTAGGCCTAGGGTACTCTAAACCCTTGGGCCGGCCCTGGTCCCAGCAATGACATGGGAGGGATTTGGCCAACTAGCCCATTGCTTCCTTAGACCATCTGATAATGTCATAGGTGGCAGCAGTCAGTTTTTTGGACGAAAAAAAACATATTGTTATTATTAGCAACCCTATTCACCCCCTCTAGGTTGTCTAACATATATGATGTGATGTGCACGGTCATTTGCCCGCCATTCCCCTTCTTAATTAATCTCCTTGCAATTTCAAAATTAAAAAAAATAAAAAAAAAACTTCAATGCTAGTAGTTGTAAAAAATATACAATACCGGATACATATTCAAGGATTCGTATCGCTTTCTTCGAAAAATGATACATATTTCACCTGTATTCTTTTTGTATAGAAAATCCTACTACGGCAACTCCACCTTATTCTAAAAGGTCAAACGAACCCTCTGGGTTCAAAAAATACACTAAAAATTTGTAATTTTTTACATATAACTTGATTTTTCTTTAACATTGTCGACACTGAATAAATTTCCAAAATAAATAAACTTAATATGTGAGAAATTAGGTAATTTACCTCAACAGAAGAAAAATATAAACTAGGCCAAAACAAATTTCCACCAAAATAAATATGTTTATTTTATACAAAGCTTTGCATGCAAAATTTTCGGTACGTTTTTATCACTGCTAAATAAAAAGTATGGATCCGCCCCTGAATCCTACGATACTATGGCTATGGCGTATCCTTCTAGAACTTTCAAACCTTGAAGGTACAGACCATACCACTTATGAAAGAAACAATGTTACGAACAAATGTTCATACACAGATTTAGACCCAAAACCATATATCCACTGACATCCCAAGGCGATGGACATGGGATCCACACTCATTGGACAACTATAGACACATTTGAATTTGAACAAGTGTCCCAATTATTTTCAACATGAAAAATGTTGAGTTTTGCTTTACATAGAATTATAGTAGAGTAGTAGTCAACAAGAAGAAAAATAGGAGAATAGCAATTAGATGTACATCAACTACACTGTAACTTACATGTTCAAGTAAAACAGAAAAATACAGGTCTCTCTTTCTCAACTTACTTCTAGCCATTGCAAAATTAAGAATCCTTTGAATTATGAGCTCATTATGAACCAAATCTATCGAGCAGTTGGCTGCGCTATTGACTCATCAACTGACAAGTAATGCACACTTGCACCTAAATCCTGGGAACCGATAACCAAGGAAGAATGAGTAGAATTCCCTGTTAATTCATCTGAGTTACCTTCTCTAGCAGCCTCTGATGCTCGTTCAATTGAAATCGCATCTTGGATATCCTTTATAACTTCTGATATTGATGGTCTCATAACTCCGGGAAGTTGGACACACATCAAAGCTTTCTCGGCTATCTTCCACATTGATTGGATATCATATTCACCATGTAGGGAGGGATCAATGATTCCTTGAATGTCTCCCTTTTGAATGCGTTGCTTTGCCTGTGGTAAAACCATTAGAGACTATATGAACAGTTGTTCAATATCCGAATAGCATACGAGGAAAATGCAGAAGTGGTCCATGGACTACTTAATCCACAAGTTCTAACCAACAGTTACATAATGAGTAGCACCATGTAAATTCTTTCAATTTCCTTCCAATAGACAAGCCCATAAAGTGTTGAAAGACTACTTACGCAGCATTTTCTATAGAACTTACGCATATTAAGCACTTGAGGTCACAAATTAAGCTGAGATGTGAGCAACGGGATATAACTCATAGAAGTTGAGAAGTTTGATGGAATAGCGTTTGAGAAATGTATTTATCCACTCAAAGTTTCAATGTACTAGGGTTTGGGATTGAAGCCTGACTTACCCATTGAACTATGTTTCGACAATTAACACCAAAGCTTTCATCAGATATTGCTTCTTGACCAGATATTAGCTCAAGAAGGATGACACCAAAACTATAAACATCACTCTTGTCCGTTAGCTGTTGAGAGGTATAATACCTGCATATTTGTGTGGAACGAATATTAGAACTTCAGTGAATTACAAACAGGGAAAGGGAGGAGAACAAATTTCTATTTGCGTATGAACTACCAATTCTTAAAGATCAGAGCAGAAAAGAAATATCACAAGAATTACCCATATAAGTGAATGAAAAGTTTTGCATTTTGGCATGTCTGAACATGTTGATTCGGATAATGAATGGAGGACATCACAAAGACTAGGACGTGAAGGAGCAACTTAAATACATCTACCAGTGATAGATGCATTTGCATGTTTATAAGCAATAAGCACATTCGTATGTGACCTGCAGGCATTTTAACATTGGATACTTTTAACACCAAGGTGCTAAAAGTTGATTTCTGTCATCCTACAGTCTTAAACTAATGACGAGAGCTGCTGAAACTGTTGTAGGAAACCAATAATTATTGCCATAATTATGTTGAACATTTGTGTAGTAATGCATTCACATGTTGGAAGTCACATTTATATTTTAAGTGCAGTGAATTCAACGTTAGTACTCAGAATTTTATAAATTCTGCCAAAAACATTTGTGAAAAGGAAAATCAAAATCACATGTGTCTCAGGATACTTTATCCTAGGAGCCCAAAGAGGCTTCATGGTATAACTTTGACCAAAGCAAAAGAGAAGATCCTTACTCGGGATCCAAATATCCAACAGTGCCTCGAACTCTGCTTGACACATGAGAATCGCCAACTACAACTTTTGATAGACCAAAATCCGAAACCTTTGCACACATATTTTTGTCAAGAAGAATGTTTCTGGTTTTCAAATCCCTGTGGATAATGGATGGAAAACATCCTGTATGAAGGTACTCGATCCCTAAAACAAGAAAGAGAGCACAAGAGTTTTATTACTTCATCTGTTGCAGGAAGAGGATTCTCTTTAGCTAAAAGACAATTTCAACCCTCGGCTCGCAAACCTTTTGCAGCTTCTTCGGCAATCTCAAGGCGCTTGATCCAACTGATGCTTGGCTCATGTATTCGTGGTCCTATGGAAAACTTGTAACGTTAAGCGCAGGCTAAACCAATTCATTCTTTTTTGTTTAAAGGACAGATAAAGCTTTACCATAAAGATGTTCCCTGAGAGTTCCATTATGCATGAATTCATAAACAAGGATACTTTTATCTTTGTCTTGACAATATCCAAGAAACTGTACCAGGTTCCTGTGATGTATCCTTGAAAGAAGAGTGACCTATGTCGAATGGAAGAATGAATAAGTTCACAAGAACGGAGTTTCGATACCAACTGGAAAATTAACTGCATAAATAGAAAAATGGTACAACCAAATGAAAAAATAGTGACAAAGTAATATGCAATCTTGTCTTGGAATTGTATTGAGATTCGATTCTTCTTTGTTTGCAGAAGGGTGACCAAAAAACTCTAGACCCAACAACAGTAACTGAGAGAGTCCAAAATAAAATTCAGCTCAGGCCATGAGAATGGACACGATTGACTTAGATGTGGTGGAGACTGCTTTACTTAGATGCAATTAGAGAAGATGGAATCATGAAACTAGTCCAAGTAATAAGGATCTATGCTTTGACTCTGTAGTTAAGCGTGCTTGGGCGAGACTAGTAGTAGGATGGATGAGCACTAATTCACTGGATCCCATCAGAACTGCCCACTTAAGCGTGCTTGGGCGAAACTTGTAGTAGGATGGGAGAGCACTAATGCCGATAAAAAAAGAATAAAATCTATGCTTCGACTTGAGTTGCAGACCAGTGTTTTCATGAAAACTCTGATCTAACAAAGGCTAACTATTACATTTTGAAAACAAGAGCCAAGTTCGTTCTTTGTCGAGATGACTTTAAATTGTTTGTTGTTCACAGACTAACCACTTCCCCGAGGACAAAAAACCTTAAAACTGAAGATTTGTAAGTTCTTATGAGGTGTTCACAGTTACCTAATCCATGCAGATCTGTGAAACCTGACATCAAGACCAACTCAAGAAAGGTATGCCTCAATCAAGGCCAAATTTAACTTAACAGTGTCCGTGAGGGCCGTAACATCCACAACTTTTTCTAAAGCCTAATCCAAGAACCTACTTGATAGAGCATTTGATGGCAAGTGCATCTTAGGAAAGTTTCAGGAGTGGAACTGCAACTTCTTCATAGGGATGGTAAACGTAGTGGGCCGAAATACGAAGACAATAAGGGTCAAGGCCGTTTCGATCGAAGAGCCCAATCGTCAGGAAGGCTAGGGCTCATCTCCTGAACAAATGGGTTGGACAGGCAACCGAGCCCAATAAGACTGTACCGAGATGGTATGAATCGGGTTGCAAAGAAGGTAAACCAGCATCCCGGCCGAGACAATGTTGATCCGGACGAGTCATCCGAGCCGGGTAAACCCGAAATGACTCACGAGGAATATGGGAGGCAGTTCGACCGAAACGTCATGGATGACGTCGTCCGAGACGGTTGTTGTGCGTGACCAGCTCGTGGCAAGTCATGTGCATGTAACCGCATCCCTCTTACATCATAATGATGTCAGCCGAGCGGTTGTGACACGGTTATTCAGAGACTCGCAGCATGTGCATGCAATCATAACGAGCTCATCCGGTGACTTAGCGTGATGTCAACCGAGCCGCGCGTGCTTTTCACAGCTGAATTTGGAGCCCAAGTCAGGAGTGCCTATATAATTAATGTCATGGGAGCCCTAAGAGGTCACAATAAAATATATACACCTTTTACTCTTACTACTGCTCTGTACTTCTCCAAGTTAGACTGTCGGAGTGCCTTCCCCGACCAACTTCCGGCCGGGTTTGGCACTAACGTCGGGCGTTACTTGTGCATAACTACCTTAGGAGTCAGATGAGCCAACTCACGATGGAAAAGAATCAAACTCAGGAGGACCATTTGGACAAGAATCAAACTCAGGAGGACGGTTTGGACGAGGCCACCATAGTAAAAGTACCAGATTAGTTTACTAGATTAACATATATGAAGGTCGATCCCCCATTATATGTACCTAAAAGCTTTAGCAAATATACCAACTTCAATCCAGTTTTAAGTTTTCAAAACATTTTCCTTATGGGGGATATAAGCCAGTGAGCATAAAATACCACCCCAGTACTTACTGCAAAGCAAGTTTGAAAACCAGTGTCAATAATATATGAAGTATTTTCAGGGTTCAGGATCTTGCAATAACTGTGAAGACCAGCAGCTATCAACCTTCTCGTATTGAAGCCAACACTAATTAGCTAGCAGCATAATAAAGAATTTTGACAGTATTTGTTCCCTGTAGTGATTCCCGATGCATCTCTATGCCTGAAAATTGCACCAACTCTCTTAATCTAACTACTTGTTTAGAAGATTTTTACTTCTTCAATTCTGCTATGGTCAAATCCAAGTTATTTTCATTTGAAGGTGAGATGACGATGTCACATGAATGTTGCGCTCCCTAGTTTCTTGACCATTTCAACAGCAGTTCCCAAACCCGTCTCATTCTTTCTTTCCAGTTATTTAATGATCTTGCTACCTATTGATCTGACTTAGAGTTGCCATCAAGAATTGAACCAACACAAACACCTAATGAGGATTTACAAGGAGAGTTGAGCACCCCAAACAGAAAACATGTTAACATAGTAAGTACATGAAAAAAGAGAAGCTACCTCGTTTGAAAATTCTTGTTTCCCCTGGAAAGAATTAGTAGTCGAAAATTTTACTGCAATCTCTCTTCCATCTTTTAATTTTCCATAGTATACGACTCCAAAACCTCCTGAACCAACTTTTCTCTCAAAGTTCCTTGTGGCATCTTCAAGTTCAGATAATTTGAAGCAATGTGTAGTTTCTTTAGCAGCATCACACAAAGATGAAACTAATATTCGCTCACGATCTGAAATTATTTCAAAATTTTACGTCAAGCCGACTACTCACAGTTAGAAAGAACTCAAGCAGAAAACTATAACCAAACTCCACACTCTACCGGGGTGTTTCTTCTTTCCATTGTGCATCAGTAGACATGAGGCAATAGTAGCTACAAGTAGAAGAGTAGCCCCTACTGATGATCCGGCAATAATTGCATTGTGGCTCCTTCTTTCCGCTTTATGAAGATTAAGGTTTCCAGCATAACTGATGGAAGCCAACAAATAGTACAGATTGCTATGTTAAAACTTGAGCGGAAGAGGAGAATTCTAGTAAAAATATCGTTGGATGGGCAAAATGTCCTCATGTCGAACATATAATCATCTGAAGTGTGTTAGTAAAACTGAACTAACATTTGGGACATATTGATTAATGAGCAGCAGTACAGGAATAGGTAAGGCCTTTTCAATATGTTAATGCACTACTAGAAGAGTCAATTTGTTCATCATTCATCTCTTGTGAGTTGTTAAAAGCCAAGGGTAAAGCCGTAAGGCCTTTTTCTTTTTTCTTTTTCCCCTGATCATCTATTAACTATTAAGGATCTTCTCAATCCATTATTTCCAGAAACAGGTGCAAAAGTCTCGTGAAAAATGGTGATTTTTGACACACTAATCAATTAAGGTGACAATTAGTTGAGGTGCCAAATGAAGTTCGTTCAACGAGTCAGGCAAGAAATATAAAAGGCGAAAATTCGAGAAAAACTAGATTATGAAATTATCGGTACTTGAGCAATACATATGGATAGCCATTTTAGAATACTTCACTTGAGCACACTACCTGTGATTATGCTATCTTTAGGAAATCACTAAAGGTCTTCTTCAACTGTGCTTGCAGAATTGCAGCTTGAATAATCCAAGTCCACAAATAAAAAACTTTGATACTCCACTTCAAAACAAGATTCTTAGTAGAAAAAAACGATACTCACTTCAAGACAAGATTCTCATTCAGAAGACCTAATGGCACTGTTCCGGATAACTTGTTATTCTGCACGTACCTGCAGCCATTATATTCATCAAGCAACCAAAACCTTTATTCAGTGAACCAGAAAAACTGTCACAGAGATAACTAATATGATGTATGGAAAGCAAAACTAAAAACAAACATTAGTGAATTATATTTTCAAATGTCAACTTTCAGGTTAAGGTCGAAGTTGACTTACATTTCCCTCAGATTTGGTAGGTCTGTCAAAGAAGACGGCAGCCCACCAGTCAATTGATTGTTCTCTAGATGACTACAAGGAAAATAACAAAAGATTAGATAATCTACCTAATTATCATGCAGATAAAACAGAACATTTGGGTTTTACATGATTTCCAAGTCCCCGCATCCAGTAAAATCAGGTACTGGACCGGTAAGTGAATTCCCATCAAGCCACCTGCAATCAGCAGACGAAAAAAGATATCATTCCGTAATTCAATTGGGTAAGCAGTAAACAAAAGATTCAGCATTTCCAAACAGCACAACACGAGAAGGCAATGTAAAACTTACAGCTCAACTAAGCCACTCAACTTTGTCAAGTCTAAAGGGATATAGCCTGTCAAGTTCTTCCCGGACAATTTACTAGCAATTACCCGAAAGAAAATCCAATGTTAGTCAAATCTTCCTACTCAACATGTATCTGTCTGTATTTTACATACGGAAAAATCGCATGCGAAAGAGGGAATAGCTAGGTCACTGCAAAGTAGAACCAAGAAAGGGAAAGACTTTTACATTTTAACTATCTTAGGTTGAGGATCTGAGTTGCACTGCACCCAAGACCATGGAACTGGAAGGCATGGGTCACCGCTTTCTTGTGCCCAATCAGCTGATGGATAGAGTGAGACTACACTTGCAATTACTGATCCTGAAAGCTCACAGAACCTTACAATCAGCTGTGCATCACTAAGGCTGTGTATGGATATATATGGATTCTAAATGAAGGTATTTAAAGTTCAAATCACTTATGCTGAAAACTCATTTTCAATCCATCATGATAAATCTCTCAAACCCAACATCGTAATCCATGTGTACCCTATCAAACGTAAATTTGGAGCAATTCTCATTAAGTAATTGAAAGTCAAATCGAGCTATGATTCACATCTATCCAAACGGAGCCTAAGGCTTCAAAATTTGGAGCTATGAATGTAATCAAAGAAACAAAACTGATGCTTACCATCAAGCGACCCATCCGTTTTCTTAAGATACTTGTTTATCTCCATTGCGTTCAAGAGCGGCCCCATGGAAGAACCAGATGTTTTCTCAAATTTAAAAGATAACACAAAGGGCAGCGATATGTTGTCAAATCCCGGCTGATACAAACAATATCTTCCTTGAGCATTTTCTTGAATATTAACAGCTGGTTTGCTGAGATCAGGGATGCCTGGGAGTACAAGCCTAAATTTCCTGGTCTCCTTTGGACCTAAATCTTCAATTTCTGCCAAGTAGGTGAATGCCCAACCAAAACCCGGAAAACCATTTAAGTTCAAGCGGTATGTTAGCAATCCATTCCTACCAACTACAGCTGTTTGCATCACTTTCTGGGGTGGTCTGTCGACACTGTCAACATTGATGGGCATCCGGGTTGATATTTTCTCAGTCCCCGCAGCAACATCAACAAGGTAGTTTGCCTTCTTAAGAGAGTCAGATTCCCATATTCTATCAAAGGGATCATCAGGATACCTGGTTCAGGAACAAAACCTTTCCATAGGTGATTTATGAACAAAAGCCAAACATATACAAGTCGTACAACATATGAGAAGGCCAATATGATATATTTCACTGCAGGATACCAACGCAACCACAGCGATACAATGTATGGTTCACTGGAATGGAGTAGTCAGGATACCAATGCAACCACAGCGAATACAATGCATGGTTCACGGGAATGGAGTAGTAATTCCTTAGAATACCCATTCCGACTACCAGTTTGGTTTTAAAGATCACAGGATGCACGTTCGAAATTGATTTTTCAATCACCAATTCGTGTACATGACCATTCTGTTGGAAGGATAAGGTATCACTATTCTAGTCATTCCAAAAATCATTCAAGTGAACCAAACACCATCTCATTGATTTGAGAGGTTCTCATTTTCTAAACTTGTATTCCCCATAGCGTATGATTTTATACTCTATTTCTTAAGCATTCAGATCAATTTGGGCTCTAACATAGTAAATATCCCAGAATTTAAGTTAGACAGGCTGAGGTTTACCTGACAGGAGCTTCACTATCTGCACCAAAATTTATTCTAGCAGCCACACTGAGATAGAACTGACTCTCATACTGCGTCAAGTAGACTGAGCCATTGAACTGACGGAGTTCAAGAGTAGAGATAAGTGGTTGCCCTGTTGTGGCATTAGATAAACACACACTCAGGGTCGGATCTAACGCCAGAAATATCAACTCCTGTGCCTCTATCCTATTGGCATATGAGATGACAATGGTTGCCCAATGAGTTGGCCCAAGGGAGATGTCAAACTTTGGATAAACATTCGCATTGTCGAAGTTACCATACAAGAAGGTTGCTCGTACTAGGTACCGAGTTCTGCTTATGACCGGGAGTTTGTAGCAGTACTTTCTGTTGTCAGCCGGAAAGTATCTGAGAGTCTGGTATTGCTTCCTTGTCTCATTTGGTACAGAAATACTAGCTGTTCGTCCATACATAAGCCGATCATCTGGGGTCCACTCAAGACCCAGTTCATCAGTGTAATTACCTTTACCTCCACAATCTAAACTTACAAAACCTGCACATGATAAAAAAGGTCAGCATAATGCCAATGAGTACAAGAAAAAAGAAGCAGGAAGAATATCATATTTCTGTCTAAGGAAGGCCGGTGGCATTCCTTCCTTCTCTAACATCCACAATGCAACAATCTTTTTCAAAGGAGGGTAGAGAAATGGTAATTGGAGCATTTGGAGCAGTTTTCGAGGGTGTTGAACCGATAGCATGTAATGGTGAGGCTTCATTAAAATGACATAGCGCTCAAGCATGTAGTAACACTCGAATCTGGCGGAAGGTAGGAGAAAAACAAAGGACAAGGAGGCATTGTTTAGGCCATGGCATGAACTATCAATACTAATAGTCTTATACCACAAGGCAAAATGGAAACAAAGACGACGGAGAATGAATCTTATGGATGTTCTTGAACTTACTGCATAACAAGAAAGAATCTACGAAAAGAAAAAGTGAATCATTTCCAAGCCATAAACTCGAATCAAACCCGACAAAAACAAAGAAAAGCAAAAGCATTAAAACCACATAAGCACCCATATACACAATTGAGCCTCAAAATCAGGTAAATGAAAAGGTAAACTACAAGTTGCCTGAAGTATAATGGTTACGCGAATAAACTACTGAAGTTATACTTGTATTCTAAAAGAAAGGGTATACTTACAACTTGTAATGTGGTGATGTTAGCTTACTAATTGGGAATGAGAAAGGAACAACGCCAAAACAAGCACTTAACAGGGAAGAAAAAAGAAAGGTACCTGGCATTTGAGCTCTGGTGGCAACCATGAGAAGAAAAACAGAGAAGAAGAGAGAGAGGAGTGGAAGCCTAGCCTCCATTTTCCTTGCTGTGTGAAGAGTAGGAATGCAAAGGCATAATAAGAGCTTAAAAATGGTGGGAAAGGGAAAAGGAAGAAAGAAAAAGAAAAGAAACAGATAGAAAGTGAGACTACAACAGCAAAAAGAAATCTGCGCTGATCTCATTTGATGATACCTTTTAGTGGGAGAAATGGGTAATGAATGATTGTCAAGTAAGACATTCCTGTCAAAAAATTACATTAACCGAACATTGTTAACATATGTTCTAATATCTCAAATTGCAAGAGACACAAACGAAAATGCACGTATCCGGACATAAATGTGTCCCAAACTGGCCAATGTGTATGGGCCTCATATTACAGTATCAGACTCACGTGTGCCTTTGTCTGTGTCTCTGTTCGGATCCGTCCACCTCTAATACTATTATTTTTAAGCTTATTACTAACGGCTAACAAAATCATACAGTTACCTTCTGATTTATATCTCATGAACACAGGAACAGTTAACAAACGTAGTCATTCTATATGCAAAAATGCTACAGACCCAGTGGAAGTGCCCTGACATAGATGCGTCCGAAAGTGCCCAAGTGTGTGGGCCCACATTCGGTATGAGACCCACAAGCG
This sequence comes from Gaultheria prostrata, assembly GCA_036023075.1. NCBI lineage: Eukaryota > Viridiplantae > Streptophyta > Magnoliopsida > Ericales > Ericaceae > Gaultheria > Gaultheria prostrata. The sequence goes on from JAXBDA010003448.1 coordinate 11,940, forward strand.
TCACACGGTTTTAGATACATCTGTGTCCGAATTAGTTCACCTTCATCATTGTTTGTAGCATTGCTGTTCTCTATTAGGTCCCTTTACTTACAAATAAGATTCACTTTCTGGTACTTCTAGTCATTTTTAAGCTAATCAAATGGACGATAAGTATTATTTTTTCTCTTTTTCTATATTTTCTTTTACTTTTGTCAAAGTTTGTGATTTAACTTTGTTGTCAAGACTTTACAACAGATCCTCCAGCTAGAGAGAAAAAAAAAAGCACTTCACAAAGGAGAACTCACTTCTCTTTTTATTATTGAACTCCTACTTTTTTCTTCCAACTGTTGGAATTTGAAGAGGAATCGAGTTCCACATGCGGGCGTCTTAGTGTGTAGATTTATTTCAATAACTACTTTCCTTAGTCTCAAAAGTTTATAGCGAGGGCTTGAACTTTGCGAGGGCTTGTAAACGCCCGGATACCTGAGTAATAAAAAAATATATACGGCACGGGTGTGAGCTTAACACCTACACCATATCTTCTCAATTTGCAATAAAGATTAGAAGTAGAAAACCATCAAGCAGGGCTGCGAATACCTGACAGTTTGTGGTGCGACACTAGAAGATTCGGTTAATTATACATGTATTCTTCATTTTTCTTGTGTATATACTCTTGGAGGGTAGATTAGGACATGGTTTTTCTGCCGATTTCTGGGATCAGTGAAATTCTGCCGTTTGAGAAAAGGAAATACACATACCAAGCATTTGCAAATGACCGAATCTACCAATTCACAAACGGTTAAGCATTGGAGGTAGAGTTTATGAGCAAAATGGATCAATTAGAGTAGGAACAAACATGAACTGGTAGCTTGCAAACCAGTTTGCTGCTCAATCCGGGACAAGCAGGTTTCGGGGTAGGGGCTTTCGAGCCATGAGCTTCTATGCCCGCCTTCCAGGGCAGAAAAAAACTTGGCTCCAACTAAGAGCAAAGAATTAATGGCGGCTTGCATTAGGAAGGTGGGGGATTCAAAACCCGCAAGCGCAAGGGCAGTTGTGCCTCATTGTGCTAGAAATCAAAACAAATTAAAATGGATCGAGACTCTTGGAAAAAAACAAAGCTAGGAGGATTGACAAGCTTAAACTAGATCCCCCGTCTCAAACAAGCAACCTCCAACAAGCCACCAAACTGCATACGAATAATGGATTGAGACTCCTGGAAATAATGGATTGAGACTCCTGCAAATGATCAAATCTACCAATTCACAAACGGTTCAAGCATTGGGGGTAAGAGTTTATCAGCAAAATGGATCAATTAGAGGAGGAGGAAGCATGAACGGGTAGCTTGCAAACCAGTTTGCTACTAGAGAGGCAATCCGGGACAAGCAGGTTTCAGGGGAGTAATTTGAGAAGAGGGGCTTTCGAGCTATGCCCGCCTTCTTCCAGGGCAGAAAAAAAACTTAGCTAAGAATTCAAGGCGGCTTCCAATCGGAAGGTGGGGGGATTCGAAACCTGCAAGCGCGAGGGCAGTTGTGCCTCGTCATGCTAGAAATTGAAACAAGTTTAAAATGGATTAAGACTACTGGAAAAAAAAACAAAGCTCGGAGAATTAACAAGCTTAAACTAGATCCCCAGTCTCAAACAAGCAACCTCCAACAAGCCACCAACTGCATACGAATAATTATCCATGAACCACAACAATAAAGTTGGACATTCATCGATATCAAAGGAATTTCATGCTATTTCTTGGTTAAGAAATGATAGTCGCAAGGAAATGAAGCTCAAAACTTTTAAACCAGAAGCAATGCACGAACCATAAGATACCAAGAAGATAAAGCATCACTGTAAATATTCAATTCCCAATCTGCTTAAACGAAAATTTAGTCCGACTAGCCAGGAAAATTATGACACCAAAACAGGGAACGGAAAAACTCGACTGAGATGATGAGTTGCCGATTCTTCCAGAAATTCACTTCCCACTAAACTCAAATTCAAGTCTCAAAAACTGGTAAACGAAAAACCAAATGGACAACAATAAAAACTACAAAAAAGATAGCGCCTATAAAGATCACCCAGAGAAATGATCTACTGGGACACTCCCAACCACTTTGTGAAGTTCTCGAACTCGGTGTAATCACTGTCGGATATCATGGTCTGGTACCACGCCTTTCCAGCTGCCTTTATTGTGGTAGCCTCCTCCTGCAAAGGGTGAAATTGTCAAAACTTACAGTTTTCCACAGAAAATGAATGTTAATAGAGAAATGGTTTTCAATTATGCCGCACAGCACAAGGAACTATTGAACACAACCAAAGTGATATTCATGAACAAATTCAAAAACAAGGGAGGAGAAACAGTTTCATCAAACAGAGAAAATGGAAAGCACATGGTATCATATAACGACAAGACCAATTAAGTTGCCAACAGATAAAGCCAAACCAATCTTTAACCAAAGCTGCTTGCATAACCAAACGGACTGAAAAGACCAAAGCAAAATAGCTACCGAATGTCTGAATTGGATTTTTTTTCCTTCTAATTCCGTCCAAATAGCCAACGATTTTCCATCCCAACTAGTCTCTATTGCAATAGAACAAATGAAGTCATACACATCTGTGCCACTCTAAACTGCCATAATTTTGACTTTTCAACATTTATTAAGCTTAATCAGTTACCTAGACAAGTAATGAAGAAATTTTTTCCTGATTAAACTTGACAGATAAAGTGAGTGACAAATGCATTTGCGCAACGACTTGAAGTGACAATACAGAAAAAGAAACTACTTCATTGAATACTTTTGCTAATTTGAAAAACTGAGAGTCAACATTTGCATTTCATATATTATACATTAGCGTTTAACAAAACCAAAGAACTAACACTATGGACGTGTAGATTTGTCTGACCGGGTATGTCCAGAAATGCAAAAAAAAAAAACAGAAGATTTGCACAACAGTAAAATTTTGTGCACCAGTTTCAGGAAAACAGTACTATCCGCAGAGACTAAAACTTCATGAAGTGAATAGCCCAACAATTCAACTCAACACTACAACACCATTCAGGTTACCACCAACACAATGCGTACCTCTTATATTAATCATAATCAATACAGGTAAAACAGAGACCACACCCACTTCAACATCAAAATAACACACATCATCACAAACAACACAATCACAAAATTTTGGAATAAGCTAAAGCAGTTAATAAAGGCACATCATCATCAATTCCCAACCAATGGTATACACCTGAAGGGTTATAGTCACAGACAGTACACATGATTATAGAGCAAAATAGGGAAAACAGTAGACATACCTTTGAGATTTGCTTCCTCTTCTGATCAAGCTTTTCCTTCTTGGATTTCACACGCTGCGCCTCGGCCAAAAGCGCCATCCTCCTTGCAGTCTTAGCATAAGGGTTCAGTTTCAGCATAGCATTCAGGTTCTTCAGCGGGTTCTTCTTCATCGGAGCCCTCTTCACGTCCTTCTTGATTGGCCTCACAACAGACTGGACCTCATCGGAATTAATTATCCTAGGCAAATCAGCATTCATCATCTTGGCCCTTGGCAACAAGTAACCCCTCTTCTTCTCTGAAACCTTGTCCACAGATCCATAAATTGAATCCAACTTCTCAAAAGCAGACTTGGTCCAGATGACGAAACGTCCAAGATGACCACCAGGTGCAAGCTTCAGCAGATTGAGACGCTCAACGTTAATGACCTCGACACCGGGAATGTTTCGGAATGCCTTGACGAGCTTTGATCCCTCGGTTCCGTACACAATCAGAGGACCTTTCCTAGAAATGTAGCGACGGTTCCTCATTTTACCTGCAAGCGGCACAGAAAAGCAGTAAGATCACTAGAAATAGATACATTTCAACCCAGCACCTTTGATCTCACCAAATCTCACTTAAGTGAAAACGGAAAGGAAACAATTCATAATCATCATTTTGTACATATATCACCACATCTGAGTCCTGACCAAACTACTCATACTCTAATCCTTTTTTTCCTTCCTAACCAAATCTGAAATATCCAAAGGGCCGTTGCTTACAGTATTCTAACAAAGGAAAATGACCTAAAAAATTGGTTAATGAATATTGAGAGACAAAAATCGTTCATGAAAAACCATTTCTGTAACATTTCTTACCAAGCAATTCAAATCCAAATAAGTAGTCGCCAAACATTGTCCATCTATATTAAGACACAAATCTCACCACCATTTTTGGAGAGAGAGTAAGGGAAAGGAACCAATCAACAAAAATCAGTATCTACACTTCTCACCAAATCACAGCTCTAATCCCTTCATTACCAGTTCTTATCAAATCATACAATGCAAAGGGGCTACTACCCGCGTAATTTCAACAGAGGAAAATGGCCAATAAATGGTTCACGAATAATAAGATTTAAGACACAATTCAGTAACATATATGCCTTTACCAGGACGAATGACCAAATCTCATTATATTTAACTTTTCAGTAACATAATTGAGCCCACATTTCTTATCAGTTCCGACCAAAACTCAACACCATTTTTTGTCAAATGTACATTTCCCACCAAATCACTACTGTAACCCTCTTTCCCGTCTTTTGCCAAATCACTACTCTAATCCTTTTACTCGTTACTAACTAAATCAGAAAATCCAAAGGTGCTACTATTTCCCACGTATTTTCAACAGAAAAAAAGCCATAAAACACAATTCAAGTAAATCAAGACACCACATCTAAGTCACTCCATATATACCTTTCCCAGGCCTAATAGCTTGGCTATCCTTCGCTTTCTCAGCATCAGCATAAGCCCCGATCTGCTTTAACGCCTTAATAGCACTGGCCGTCTTCTCAATCCCCTCAGCAGAATCATTCACCACAAGCGGTAGCTCAGGAACACCCTCGATCCTATGCCCCCTGGCCATCACAAGGCTCGGAACAGCCGACGCCGCAATAGCCGACACCACAGCATACCTCTTCATGTTAACATTAATCCTCCTGTGCCACCTGCGCCAGATCTTGGTTGGAGCAAACATGCGGCCGCCACGGCACATGTTTCCGTAGGCTCCCTGGCCGGCGCGGTGGGTCCCGCCACCGGGAACACGGGGGATACGGGAGACGGCGCGGCCCGTGCCCCATGACTCGGCGGAGGTCTGGTGGCCGGCTTTTTTGGAGACGGCGTAGGGCTGGCGGCTGTTTTTGGACATCATGGCGTGAACGTGGGTCACGACGTCTGGTCGGATCGGGGCTCCCATGACGGCGGGCAAAGGGAGGGTGTTTTTGTCTGTGGACATGTCGGAGTCTAGGTTTTGGATGGAAACAAGGGGGCGAACGGCGGCGGCGCAGGCCATTTTTCCTGGTGGGGAGGAGATAGAGAGGAGAGGGGAGGCTAGGGTTTTGGGGGAAGTGAGAGTGGAGCTAGGGTTACAGGGAAAGAGGGGTTTATATAGATGTGGAAATGACGTTTTATTACGAGTTTGCCACGGGTGTGTTTGGGGGCAGGGTTTGGATTGCCCTGTTTCGATTGCCCCTTCTTTATAACGAGAAAATAGCCTCTTCTTCGATTGCCCTGTTTTTTATAACCATCGACGGTTGCGTGGTGCTCACTTTAGAATCCCAATCAAATAATCTGAACCGTTCCATAATTTTAAACTATTTCTTGTGAGTAGTCGTGAAAAAAATCATCTCAATCGCATAAGTGTAAGTATTTGATTTTATTTTCCAATTTTTCATTCGGAATTTAGGATGAATGATTCTTGAAAAACAAATTAGAGAATTCTGTGCCCCTAGCATGTTTCCCTTCGATTTGAATTGCAAAACCAAACCAAATACTATTTTAAAAATATATCTCAAAAATTTCTTTTCAAAACTTGAAACCAAACACCATTTGGGCTTTTGAAAAAGTTTTAAGCCCTAACCTAAATCCCACTAGATGTGGAAATGAGATGAAGTTTTATTACGAGTTTGCTTGGGTGTCTTTAGGGGCTGGGTTTTTCAAAAGATTTTATTAAGATTTGAAAAAATCAACTTTTAATTTTATCAAATAACTCAAATTTTTTAATTTTGATTTTATCTTGATAAAATCATTTGGAAAAGTGAAACAGACCGAGGGAGAGGGACTAATAAGGCGTAAATTTCCTTTGGGCTAAAGTCGTTCACCATTCGGCTTCATCAAGGACCATTAAGTTAAATTCGAGCTGTCTTATCCCCCATTTGGAGCTGTCTCTTGAAGAAAAAAAGTTCTAAACCCTAACCTAAATCCAACTAGGTTGACCATGCAATAAACAGATGGGTACAAAAATTATTGTACATAAAATGTACAAATCAATTTATTTAGACCCATTTCGGATCTCACACAGATGATCGGAGCCGTTAATGTTTTTTCAAAATAATGTTTATTGGTACCCCATAAAAAATTAACTTAATTGGATAACGATAAATGCTCCTCAGGTTTATCTAGTTTTTGGTTCAGAATAAAAAACTTGATAAACTTAGTCCCAAACCAACTAAGTTGTACATTTTTTGTACAATAATTTCTATACGTGTAGTACTATCTGTTGACCATATAACACGTGAAACGAGTCGGGTCGAGTGGAGCAAGTTTAGCATTAACAACTTTGAGTTTGGGTTGATTATTTAACAAACTACCCAGGTTTAAGTCGAGTTTGAGTTTAATAACTAACGATTACAAAGACGACTCCGCGCAAGATTGTGAGCAGTTTTCACATCTTGTCGGGTGGCCTTAGACCTTGAGTGATGTTGAAAGCCTGCATCTTAATTTGCAGTGTTTTCCTGTTATAATGTGTTGAAGTTAATGATATATGAGAAGATAGTAGTAATACATACACACATACATAGCAGTAGCAGGTCAGAGAATTTTTCATAGTTGTTTCGGAAATTGATAAAGCAAACTTATTTCAACCAGAAATCTCATTGAAACACATCTCCTTTCAGCTGGCATTGTTGCAAGATTAACCAGACGTACACAGGACAAGATTGGTGTCTTTGTAAGCATTGCGAGCACAAAAATCCCTTTTAAAGGAACTGGAAAGGAATATATTGGTGATGATATAAAAGAGATAGCATCTGCTGTAAAGGTGAGTTTTCGAGTTAAATTGCGTGTTACTGCAGTGGAAACCAAACCAAATCAAACCAAACCAAACCGAGTCTTGTGTCTCAAATCAATTGGGGATGTTACTGCAGTGGAAACAGTTGGTATATCTTAACAGCGTATTCCTCGATCCAGACTTCTATTCAGCAGTGTTATGTCCAGCTAAAAGCCAGAAGAGTGAGGAAAATTCATGCTCGAGAGCAACAAGAGAGGAAACGAAATTTGAGCAAGTAAATCCAATAGCTCATCTTTATTACTTTCTAATTATCTATAGCTTTTTAGTAAGTGATATTTTGTCAAAACTAGTCAAGCACCTCGACTTATTATCGGCAACAGAAGAAGCTCCTCGACTTTCAAGGGGCCAGTGCACCTGAAGAAACCTAGCAATTAAGGTCTCGTGGCAGCATTACATCTCAGCATATGAATGCCATCTCTTCTTCACAGAAGCTAACAGCATGATCTCACACAATCTGATCTTCTTGACTAGCTCAATTCTTGTTCGTCATTATAGTAAATACTACAATTGCGAGTGTAGCGTAGGTAGGTGGAGTTTTTTGTTGGTGAAAAGCTCCTGCTCATTATAGTAAATTAGCTCAATCGGATAACAATAAATGCTCTTCCGGTTTATGTAGTTTCTGGTTCAGAATAAAATAGTTGATAAACCGGTGGAGCGACTGGTTTTATACAAGACACTAGTAAACTTTATAGTTTTTAAAAAACATGAACAATTCCGATCATTCGTGTGAGACTCGGAGTAGTCGTCCCAAACCAACTAAGTTGTACTTTTTTTGTACAATATTTTCTATAAGCGTAGTACTATCCATTGACCATAAGTCGAGTCGAGTGGAGCCAAATTTAACATATTTAAGTCAGTTTATTAAGTTTCTAACGATTTCGAGTTCGGGTTGATTATTTAACAAACCACCCATGTTTGAGTCGAGTTTTGAGTTTCTTCACAAACTTTAACATTCTAAAAATTATATATGCTGAGGTTATGGTGGAGATTGAGACGAGGCTCGATTTGGAATAAAATTGTGGACAAACCACATCTCAATTTGTATCATAATTAGGAGTGGGTTCAAGGGCAAAAACAATTGAAAATTCGATGTGTACGCACGCTCCGCGAACGCAAAATGCACGGACGGTGAAGAACACCGTCCATGCGTGTTTTCGACGGTCCGGATTTAAAAAAAAAAAAAAAAACTCTTCCACGAAGAGTTAATTCTTACATGGAAGAGTTGTTTTAAATTCCGGGCCCTCGATTCCTGAAATGGACGGTTCAGATGTGTCCGTGTATGTACGTACATGTACACGTATGTACGCATAGCAGAATTGAAAAACAATAAGAACTCCTGCATTGTTTAGCTTGTAGGAGTAATATTTGTGGATACTCTCTAAAAAATGTCATTTGCACCTCGACCTACGTTTGTAAAATGTATTATTCACAATTCGACTGAGACTATAATTATTTTATTTATACAAGCCTATAATTGAGACTCGGGTTTAATTTATGAAGTAGACGAATTGAACTCCAACAAGACCTGACCAAGCAGAGGCTTAAATAATTTGTGAACGGTTCGATTCATTTGTAGGCCCACCGGCCACAACCCTTTACCAAATTATAGCAGAAAACCAAATTTGCTAGCAAGCTAATAACAAGGACAACACTTTTCTAAAATTATTGATATTTTGCTGAAGAGACATAAGTTTCCGTGTACTTCAACGAGGATGCTAAAATTTTATTAAAATTACTTGCAATGGCGAACACAGGATTGCAAATTTCGCCTAATTTGTGGAGACCTCTCTTCAGTAATTTTACAACAAAAAAAAAAAGTAAACTAAAAATATGAAGAAAATTGGGGTATCATGACCCTATTCAGTATTCACAAGGAAACCTGCTATCAACAGCAAACCACAGCTCAGTACAACAACTCGTAATCTGCTGTTCAATACTTAATATTCAGCTCAGTACAACAATTCGTAATCTGCTGTTCAATAATATTCAGCTCAAATCGAAACAAGAACTCTTGATTCTAGGATTTCAAGATACGAGATAAAACTAAACGAGCATACTGATCCATAAGAATAGCACAGTCGAACAAAGTTAGAACAAGCTCATCTTCCAGTGTCCCTACAAACCGACAAAGAGATCAGGGAAACTCGAACATAAACACAACCAACTATCAATCTTCATCATCTGAGCTCCCCATGTCACTACTATAATCACTACTATCATCATCAATATCAAGCTGAACGTGCCGAACTTGGATTGTCTCCGGTGCTTTAGGTAATCCTTGAGCAGGAATTGGCCTAGGCGGTTGCTCCTCAACTCTACCAGGAACGGAGAGGGAACCCAATGGTGGCAATGGAACTGGGTCTCCGGGCTTCCATCCAGGCGGGGGTACAATGGGCAAATCACTTGGCAATTCCACAGGCATACCAGGCTTCCACCCAGATGGAACTACAATGTTTGGAGGAACAAGCCCCGGAATTGCAGAAAGATTGGCCAGCAGATTGGAATCCGCTGGTTGTGCAGGTGGACCCTCAAACAATGGCTCGATTGTTTTCTCCTTCATTTCAGCCGATTTAGGTAAACCAATATCAAGATCGGCAAATGCATACAACTGAGAGGAACGCATTTGTTCCTCCTGTGGGGCAGGCGGGAGGGCCCCACGCAAAGGAACCAGTCCAGCACCGAATTCTGGAGGGGCGAATGTAGTGTAACTTATCCTGTGGGCATATGACAAAATGTCTGATAATTTCAACCTAGTAGAAATAGACGTAGTAGAATTGTCTGTGTTATCTTCTGATTTTGATCTTTTGGGGCGGCGATAATCGGAATAATCATCGACGAGGACGTCGAGAACCTGTTCGGCTTCTTTGAGTTTGTTAGCAAAGGAAAGCATCGCAGTATCTTTAGACCGGATTTCGCGGGCGACTTTCTGCTTAGAATCTTGCAGGTCGAGAATTTCTTGGAGTTCCGCAACGGCTTCAAAAAGCTGAGTTTGGAGGGATGTGAAAAGGGAGATGATTTCTTTGGCGGAGGAAGGAGAGGAGTCTGGCGGAATTTGTGTTACGGACTGGGTTTGGGGTGATAGAAAGGTAGGGAAGGAGCCCCGGAAGGCACTAAGCCAGTGAGACCGATTTGGTGAGACTTCAAATACTCGGGATGAGAGCGAGGACATATGAAGGAGAAGACATTGGGCTCTAGACAGAGGCGGAAGCAGAGGAAGTAGGGTTGAGGAGGTGGTTGTGGCATTTAATGGATTTGATTGCTGATTGGGGGGATGAGATTGTGGGAGTTGGGAGGAGAATTTAGGAGGGGTTGGGTTTTGTAGAGAGGGTGAATTTGGATTTGGCAGGCCTAGCCTGGCTGGTGATTGTACCATTTGGTGAGGGACATTTTGTAGCATCATGGACTTCCTCTCCTTTCAGAGAAACCTAAAAAACAACGAAATGAGAATATAAAACACTATTAATCAGGAGTTATTAAACTGTGGAAACAGATCACTATTTGAAGCAAAGAATCGTTAGTGAACTGGTGAAAGAGAGAAATTCAGGGAAAGTAGTACGTCTTACTAGTAATTCTTTGGAGCCAAGTTTAACCCATGAAGCAAGCACTTCATTTCAAACAAGAAAAAGGAAACAATAATCGTTTCCTGGTGTGTACATGCCAGACACACCAGGACACGATTGTGGTCTCCTGAAAAATAGGATCTTGACCTAATTCAAACACAGCTCAATGGACAAGCAATCCAAATGAAACCAACCAATATCTTATAAAAAAAAAAGAAATAACAAGAAATGCAGCTAATTATAACGATAACAGGAATTGCGTTAGTCTGTAGACTCGAAGTATGGCCAACTCCAGCCGGACAACTAGAAACGAAAAAGAAGATAAAAGGAAAACCTGCCAAAACACGGATACACATATACAAGATCCAGATGAGAAAAAGTATGATCTTGAATTCTCAACATCAAAACCATACACAGAGGCCGTATTTGAAACAGTTTACTTAAAGCTGAAAAAGATGGTAATTCATGTATGGTTAAAATTTGAAAGGAGTTGCAATAACACACAGTCGTAATATTCCACTACAGGAAATTTTATAGGGTGTAATACAATTATATGGAGATATCAATATAATGCTACAAAATTGAGTGGGGGGGCGTTGCCCTGCGTGCGGTCAACTACATAAGTCCGCTCATGGACTAGAGTTTTAACAATATTATCGTTGAGACTGATTTAACAGAGGCCACTCAACTAATCATGCAGTCAGTAATTTCTCATATCAGCTATAATCTGCTCATACATGTGCAGGTCTTAATGGCTAGATAGTGGGACTGCAAAAATCCAGTATACCCTGCTGTGTTGACTGAATCTCTAGCTAACTGATCTGCACAACCAATGCTTTCCCGGCTTCAATTTTGCTAATGCGTACTTCAAAGTAGTTCAGCCTATTTTAGCTAGGGAAATCAGGAACAACTAGAAGTGTTATGTCTTAGTTTTTTCTTTTGGAGTTCGGCCCCTACTTGTACACACACTGACATACACAAAAAAAATAACAATAAATTAATAAATTCTTATGTACAGCTGTCACTATGTACAGTGGTGGGCCCAGGAATTCAACATAGTGGGGGCACATTAACCTTAAAGAACATACAATAAAACAAAACTTGAATCTTCATTGTACGTTTATGATATACATGTTCATAGAAGTATTTATACATAAGAAAATAAAATAAATCACCAAATATTGTAACTAGACAACAGCCCTATTATTCACACTAAGAAACTAAAGAACCAACAAAATTGCAAATTATTCTGCAGAAATACATTAAAAGCCCCAATTTATCCAAAATCCAAACAATGAAGATTCATAGAAGGCCCTAATTTACCTATCAAATAAGCCATAAAAGGCTCTAATTTGACAATCAAGATGCAGAGGCAGTGAGGGGAAACCCTGGTATACTGGGCCGTCGCAGGATAGGTCGACACGGTAGTGCGGCAGCATATCAGCGCTGACTTGTAAACGATGCTTGCAGTGAAAAATAAATAAATAATTCTACTATTTGTACTGCTAAGATTTTGAAAGAAAACAAAACAAAACTGAGGTCAGTGGGGACACGTGACCCGACGTGCATTCCTCGAGTTCGTGGCTTTTCCCTATGTAATCTCTGAATTAAAACATATCACTACCCTTTCTAATAAACCTGGTCCAGAATATTGAAATAAAACTTTTTAAGAAGTATACCCACAGATTCTGAAACCACATGTTAACACCAAAAACGTGATGTGTAGCAACATCTCTACAAACAGAGCAAAAGACTAATGCGATGGGCGTCTATATAAATAAGTAGAACTATGGCTCTGACCGCTCTGTTCGTTTAGACGTGAAAATATTTTACCCATTTTCCGTTGTTTGGCTAGAAAAAAAGGAAGTAAAATATTTTCAAGGTAAAACATTTTGCATCAATGGGGTGAAATTGTTTTCCTCTAATTTGGGCCATAAGTCGTTTTTGGACTCAACTATCCCTGATGGCCCGACAATTTCCCGAAGGGCTGAAACCACGTATCCCACTCCTCCTTCTCCCCAATCATATCAGATACAAAACGAGAGAGAGGAGGAGGCGAGAGAAAGTTTACTAGATCCTACAATTCTCTCTAGCACTTCGCCGACAACAGATCACCGGCATTTCCTGCGGCGATTACCCCTGATTGCTTCATCATCTCGTTCATTCTAGGTTTTGAAAAAATCTTCTGCCGTTTTTTAGAGTTTGGCTTCATTTACATGTTACATTCCTGTATATGCAGAAATATATGTACGAATCTTCTGCTCTTCCGATCTAGCCTTATTTATGGTTTGATCGTGGTTTAATTGTGTATGCGGTGTGTATGCGGTAATTAAATAAGTGGGCTATGTTAGGTTAAATCTGGACCTCTGGTGGTATTTCCATTGGTCATTTGGAACAATATCTAGTTGTGTAATGGTGCTATAATAATGGCTGTGTTCCACGCGTCCTGAATTCTGATTACCAATCAAAACTCCATTTCTTCTTCAACTTTCTTTTTTACTTCTGAACACGAGAATAATACAAAATAATCCAATCAAGGCATTCACAAGAGAGAATAATACAAAATAATTATAGGCATTGGAAAATTTCTTTTTTTTGGGGATTATTAGGGCAAGTTAAGGTAATTTGAAGTGTATAGGTTATGTTATGTACTTGGCCCCTAAAATGGTGCTCTAATTCTAATCTTTATGTAGATGGCTAATGATCGAAATGATGTGAATATAACCGAAGTTGCAGTAATCGGAGGCGCCGCTTCAGTAATAGCTATCGGTGTTGTAGTCCTTAACATTTTAAAATATAGAAATAGGACCCTTATTCCTGATATACCTAGGTCACCTCATGTCAATAGAGACCAAGCAAGGGAAAGCTATATAAATAGCATTTTGTATGCTAATATTAAGCACTGCATAAGTCAGATACGAATAAGTCCTTTGCTTTTTCCAAAGCTATGCAAACCCACAATTCACATGACAATGAGAGAACAAGTGATGATTTTCTTACATATAGTTGGACATAATGTGAGATTCCGGGTGATTGGTTCACGCTATCATTGGTCGACTAAAACCATACACCAATATTTTTTGGATTGTTTTGAGCACGATTTTTAAGTTATATCCACAGCTCGTTAGACTACCAAGTGGTTCCACTCCCTCAGAGATAATAAACAATTGGAGATTTTATCCTTGGTTCGCGGTAAGCAATAACAATTAACAACAGATATTCATAATTGAATTTTACATATAAGGCAAAACCCATGGAACGTGTTGTTGGAAGTTCTTGCTGAAGAGGTGAAAATTGGAAATAGACCCAACACCACTTTAGAACAAGCTCATTCAATCGGGTGTCAACTGTCATATTTAAGAAATTCCAAGTTGAATGCTCATCAGATCACGTTGAACATCATCTTAAAATTGTGAAAACTACATGGGGTATCATAGACCAACTTCAAGATAAATCTGGATTTGAACGGGATGCCAACATGAAGATGATAACTGCTAGTTCAACTCTCTACACATAACATGTCCAGGTGTCATTCTTAAGTCATATTACTCTCTATTTGCTTTACCTTTCTAGTTTTTTTAAAATCTTCTTAGCATCAGTAATTTTTATTGCTTGAAAATAGGCACATCCAACTCATGAGAAGTATCTTAACAAGAAGATTGAAACGTATGATGAGATAGCTTTGGTGGTGAGCAAGATCGTGCGAAAGGGAATTTTGCTAAATCATTCCGTGACGTTGACTTGGAAGGTAGGCTGGAGATTGAACTAATAAATTTGGATGATGACATTACCTTTGAAGACATCTCTAAAGACAAGAATGCTGGAAAAGATTCAACATGCTCAAGTGGAACTTCATCCCAACCAAGATCTCATCACAAGTGTGGTCGTGATACTTGTGAGTTTTGACGAGGAGCCCGATGTCAAAAGAATTTCACACAAGCTTGGGCAAGTTGCCGATGTAATTACTAGGTTGACATGGGATAGGATCAATGTGCAAACTCTTCAAGATGAAGTGATGAAAATGGAAGGCATTGATGAGGCTTTTCTAGGCTCGTGATTACTTAGTTGAGCATGAAATGCTTGGGAAGGCATTTATGGCAAAGAGCATTAACCTCCGAAGGATTTGACTTGAAAATTTTACCAAGAAGTTAATGACTTGCCGGTTGTTGTTGCTAGTAGTATATCTCTGTTTAAGAATCTTATTTGTTGCAAGGGTAAGTTTTCAAAGATTTGTTGTTTCCTTTGGTCTGATTTCTTTTACTAGTGGAGCACTAATGAAATCTTTACGTACATTCTGACCGTAGTTCTCCTGTTATGTTTTGAATTTAGAGATACAGATGTTGATGTGTTCTTATGTGATCGGATAATTATTTGATGAACTTTTATAGAACGGTAAACATTCTAGTTTTCCGAATGTTTGAGGTTTTAAAATTGCTTGGGAGGTTCATTTCTAATTAAAATAGTAAGTTACCAAATAACCTTTGTGTTGAAAATTATTTTGACAACCAAACAATGGGAAATCATTGTTTTGGAAAATATTTATCATGTGCCAACCAAACACCGAAAAATAAAAATAAAAAAGATTGTTTTCAGCAATAGCATTTTACATGAAAACAAACGGAGCCTATATGAGTGCCCCTCTTTAAGCATCAAAGCATGTGCATACCGTGAGTGCTATGCACTTTTCACATACTTAAACATTCCCTTCCACTATCTTACATTATATCGGAAGGGGATGAAATCAAGAAATCAAACAGATCGGTAACAATGTGCATACACACGTAGGTAGGATATACGAATCTCATAACACCACAGTAAAACCCTAAAGCCCTAATAATGCAATAAACAAAACATGTCAATCATAAGGTGATGCTTACGCACTCAGTCCTCGCTCTCGTATACGAATTCGAGATGTCTTTGAAATAATCTTTCACGCAAGCGCATTATGCGAACTTAGTACGCATCCTCATTATGCTGAGAACGTGATATGCAAGCTCAAATGGACTATTCACAGGAGTCATCAAAGCATAGAATCAAACAATTAAATCTGGACGACAAGTCAAACAACTAACCCCGTGACTAGAAACAAAATTCGTCAGTGCCTCGATGTTGGCTTCCGTCAAGTAATTGTCTGTAAATAAACACGATTGGAAAATTGAAACGACGGACGAGATAGGTGAGGAGAAGAAAGGGAGGAAGGAGATCGTGGAAAGAGGCGGTTGGAGAGAGAGAGAGAGAGAGAGAGAGAGAGCGAGCATACCTGGAGTAGACGACGTTGAGTCGTCCGTTGAGTGGCAGAGAGCATTTTCGTATCTTCAAGACTTCAACGATGGAGCAATAGAGGCAGTGAAAAGCCCAAAATGGGCCCAAATACCTAATGTAGTGTTGTGTTGCAAGGCATTTATTGATGGGCCCAAGAAGTCTCGACGTTATTCCATCCGTTCCAAAATAATAGTCCATTATGAAAAGTTGTGTCAATTTTCAAATAAAAAATAAAGTACTTCTGTGTATCATTTTTCAAATTTTTTGCACCGGATTAACTTTACTCGAGAACATTCAAAAGATGATACACAGAAGTACTTAATTTTTTTATTTGAAAAATGTCAAGAGGGAGAAAGTGGGCCTATTATTTCGGAACGGAGGGGGTATTTTTCTTCCCTTTTTTAATAAAAAACATAGTAAGAATTAATACTCCTAATTACATATGGGTTTTCAAAATGTAAACCATACGATAAGAAATTTTTGTTTCCTTTATATTCTCAAAATTCAGTCGATAATAAAATATTAAGTAATAAGTATATTAATTATTTGATTTCAAAGATTGGACAATGTACAGTATCACTAGTCTTAAGAATGAATTTTGGTTTGGAAACTTGGAAGGAATTCACGGGAATTTTTTTTGTTTGTTCAAATTTAATACTCCAACCCATCTCTATTTCTCTAAAATAGAGGATGAATGTGACACAATGAAGGGAGATTTTGTAATTAATGTCATTTTTTATTCACTACTTTATTTAAGGAAAGTTTGTTAAATAAAGTAGGAGTGGAGTTACTATTATTGTTTTTCGAAAATTTCAAAAAAGTAAACTCAATCTTAATTTTTTGAAAGAATATATGTACCTTTTTGCTTTGTCTGCTAAATCCGAAAATTAGTATAAAGGATGTATATGCGTCCATAAAGGATATATATATGTGTTAATTTCCTTTCTTCTTCATTTTTCTTACCTTTTCTTAGCCTGAAAATCCGAAAATAAGGAAATTAGATAGATAGTAGAAGATAAAATATTAACACAAAATTATATACCATATATATGACTATCTAACCTTTCTTTTCCACAATTTTCTACTCACCTTCAAAAGGAAACGGAAACCCTGTAGCGCACGAATCCCGGATCCCCTTCAACATGTATATAAACCCCTTGTCATACACGCACAGCTTCACACAAAACAGTACGTACTTGTACGATGGCTCGCTTCCTTCCACTAGCCATTGTTGCATTATTTCACTTATTAGTATGCATGCAAATGTCGTCCGAGCAACAAGCTTTGACCAGTGGTCCTTCCCCTGCCCGGACGGTACTCATCATTAGTGCCATTGCAAGTTCTCCGCGCTTAGTCGTTCATTGCGTCTCCGGCGAAGGTGATGATCGTGGATGGCACCAACTCATCAAAGGTGAAATATACTATTTCGAATATTATCCTTCCAATTCCACAAATACTACCTACACCTGCCGTTTCATCGCGGGTCCGAAGAGGAAAATTTGGATCGTGTACGATGCGAAGTTAGATCCTTTATGTTTACACAATGACAAATATAACTGTTTTTGGTTAGTGAAAGATGATGGTTTCTATTTCGGCAATGACGGACGGCATTATTTGTTTGAAACTAGTTGGGCATAACTGTTAGCTCTTATCTTAATGTGCTTTGGTTTTTGAGCATTTTGGTGCTAATTTGCTACGTAGTATTCGTAGGTGTTTGCTATGTGTTTCTCTTATTGTTATCAATGAAATATTTTTTTTTTGTTGATTAAAAGAAAAATGTATGATTTGACGTAGTAGGCAAATCATATTTATAGTCCAATTAAAAGTCATCCGTGTCACTTTTATTGTTTTCTCCCTCACCGATAATTCTTTTCTTTTGTTCCAATAACTAATTAGATCATCAGCTTTTACACATGACCAGCTGAAAATATTTTGGTCATCGAATTATACGGGGGTACTGTTTGGTAGCCTCCCTTTTTCGGTTTTTTGCATGCTGCATTCCAGTTTTGACTTTTTGAATTGTTGTCAGAATTAATGTATTATGAATCTATTAAGTGTTTAAGAGATAGTACTTGTAGAATACAGTACATTTTTACTATAGAAGTAGTGGTTGGGAGTATGATCATTAAAATGGATTATGGGTTAGTTTTTTTTATCATGTTGCCCTCGGTTATTTATGACGGTATTATAATGTGTTTGAATAATGTTTTAGAAATAATTTTAAGATATTGTTGATGAAAATCCCATGAAGTAACGAAAAAAGAAACACATGAATGCAGCAGAATTACTAAAACATAGAGGGCCAATAGATTATAAGTGAGGTGAGGGGTTGTAATTATCAACATACGAGAAGGGTGAAAAGGTCTTTTTATCTTGAACAAAAATCCGTGAAAAACTCGAAAACCTCATCTCCCCTTACTTTTGCATTTTGGTCTCCCTATCATGCAAATCCAATAATGCATTTTATGAAAAATGCAAATTGAGTATGCAAGCCAAACACCCAAAATACAAAAATATTGTTCAAACGTAGCAAACCTCGTCAAAGAAAAGTGTATATACAAAAACAAAATATATGTTGCATTTCCATCAACTAATTTTTGGGTATTTACATCAAAATATTGTTCAACGTTTAGTGTTCTTTTTGGTTTACATTATTTATTCCGTGCATAGCACGTTTTTTCGTACTAGATATTGACTTGTCCAACACAGGTATTTTTTTATGGAAAATTCGTAGAAGAAATTCTTGATCTTTCCTTAGGGTGTGAAAATGAAAATCATAGATTGCTCCTTTGAGATAATTTATTTATCGATATCATTACGAAGTACTACTACTATATAACTAGTCGTTAATCATTTATTCTTTCAAACTTCCATTGGTTAGAAGAATCGTTTCAAAAATTCTACTCCATGTCTTATTTTAAGGCGCCAATAATTTCTAACGAAGAGTCATTCTGCAATACCATAGACATCAAATTTCCCTGTTTGTTTCTCTGAAATTTTTTGGAAGTGCAAAGCATATACTAACAAACACAGCCAAAGAAGTGTTTCCCGAGAGCACACTCCCATATATTGAGCGGCCAAACTTCACTTTCTCTGTTCAATAAACATTGATCACCAGAAGATGCTCATAATCCTGATTTCCCGTCAAGCAATTTAACACCGAGCTCCGCATTACAAAACAATCAAAGACTGATTTTCGCGAGCAAAATTTCAGGAATCCAAACAGGGCCGCGCTAACAAAAGTCATCCTCTCAAAGTGTTTTAAAAGGCCGCCAAAAATGTGGCCCTCAGTTGCAACTTGACCCAAAAAAAAAACCTCACAAGGTGGATAAGGTAGAACCATATTCTTAGGATCCAAATTGTCAGAGCTAACTGCCTCGGCAAATTACACTGCACAAAATTGAAGTGACATTTTTCTATCAACAAAAAAAAAATATTGCTACAGACAATCGTACAAACAAACATAAGCACTCTGCTAAAGTACCCAGATCACTAGAGTACATATACACATTTCCATTCGGCCTCGGGACGTTGAAATATTTGAAAGGCTTGAGACTTCGGGAATGTTTTCTTTCATCATCTAACAGTTCTCCCCAGTTGTATTCTTGAACTTGTAGATCAGATCATGCCGCTTCAGAACTCAGAGGGCTCATCTGTTTTGCTGATGAAGAAAACATAGATATATCAGTTAGATGTCAATCTAATGACCATGAAATGGAGATCTTTCCACTTTCTTATCCTTATTTTGTTAATGAGTTTTAAATTAAAAAAAACATGGAAATACATACTACAGGGCAACTCATGAGGCCTGCTCGATACTTAAAGATGATGATGGCTCATCGCTCAGAAACTGCAACATTTCCTGCAGCGATTCCTACAGTTTTGGTGTCGATGTCGTGGGAAGACATGACCTTTTTCTGCACCACCCAGTGAAATAATCTCCAGGTTAAAACTACAGAACATAGCATTAAAAATCTCCTCAAATGAGAAGTCTTAATTATCAATATGCATCATCCAGATATAGAGCCGCTGCGTCTTGACATAAACTTGACGTGGTTAAACCAGATTATGAAACCAGTTGACATAGAAGCACCCGTAGTTATTCACGTCTTAGTTGCATGGGTTAATCTACATTTTCCCCAGGTACCATACATGAAGAGGGAGAGCACAACTTTGTTTTGAAGTTTTGCTCACGTTTCCCTCAGTCATGAAAAAAATGGTACATCGAACTTACCTATCTTATATATATGCTAGAACATTTCCGAAGCACCAAAAAAATATATGTAAATGCTAGAGGAGTTGGTTCTTTCCCCATGTACCATACACACAGGAAATATGAGAGGGAGAGCACACCATATGTTAGTGCTTTCAAATTATTTGCGAGGGATTTTAACCTTGATGTTTGCACTGAAAATATGGATTCAACTACAGTAACCGGAGGCATATTCACAGCAAGCTAAAACTTTTACAGGAGCAATGCACAAGATTATCAATGGAATTTGTATTGCAATTTGCAACTAGATCAAGTCCAGAAAAAAATCCAGCATCGTAGACAGAACAGGACATGTTTCATCACAGAGGTGCATTAAATGAAGCAGCATAGTATGAAGTGGGGAAAACTTACAAATGGCTCGAAATCAGGACTTGACAAGTTGATGGTGAGGTTTCTCATCAGCAACAAAACCTAAATGTCCAGGGAACCCAAAAAAATATCAGAGATGTGCACTTGCCAATATCCTTATAAATTTATAATAGATGATAGAAAACTTGTACACTATACCTTAACACGGATACAAAAGAATACTCTAGCTAAGCAAATACA
The DNA here is from genome assembly GCA_036023075.1 of Gaultheria prostrata. Lineage (NCBI taxonomy): Eukaryota > Viridiplantae > Streptophyta > Magnoliopsida > Ericales > Ericaceae > Gaultheria > Gaultheria prostrata. Next base: position 32,666 of record JAXBDA010003448.1, read on the forward strand.
TGAAAAGTTATGCACAGACAAGAAGTTTAGGATTTCATGTTGTCGGGCCATTTCGTGCAAATGCAAGCAACATGCTCCAAATCCTATTAATGGCTCCACGTTATTCACCAGGTAAATTTACATGTCATTTGCTAATTACTGTAGAACAGACATAAACAACTCCTGAGGGATCAGTATTTTCTTCTTCTTCTTCTTCCATATTTGCTCTTTCTATGGCTCAAAGACTGTTTTCAGGGATCCCAACTCCTGAGGGATCAGTATTTTCTTCTTCTTCTTCTTCCATATTTGCTCTTTCTATGGCTCAAAGACAAAGTGTTTTCAGGGATCCCAACTCCTGAGGGATCAGTATCTTCTTCTTCTTCTTCTTGCTCTTTCTATGGCTCAAAGACAGAGTGTTTTCAGGGATCCCATTTTATTTTGAACAAGTCATTCTGGAAACACTGTTTCACAGAAGCTGTGTCTTTATTACCCAACCACAATCTTCTAATGCTGTAAAATATATATTGCCTCATTCAACAAGGGGGAGAACATCTCTATCCTATGGTGGAAGGGCCCAGCTAATTCAAGCTGTCTTGTTCAGTGTGCAAGTTTATTGGGCTTCTATTTTTGTCATTCCCAGCAAAACTATGAAGGAAATTGAAAGTTCTTTAATGGCTTTCTGTGGAGTGGTCCTGACCTGAAACATACTGGAGCTAAAGTTAAATGGGATGGTATTTGTCGCCCTAAGGAGGAAGGAGGCCTTGGATTTCGGAGTTACAGGATTTGTTCCAATCCACTATGTTACGGCATTTGTGGGCTCTTAGCAAAAAGGCGGATTCTCTATGGGTAAAGTGGGTCCACACCTATATCATCAAAGATAAAAAGCTTATGGGGGATGAAGGTACCTCAGGATTCATCTTGGACTATTAGGAAGGTATTTGGACTGAGAGATATTGGTCAGTCTATGATTCTCTACAAAATTGGTCATGGACAGTTCCACCTTCTTATGGATTGATAACTGGCATGCACTTGGGCCACAGTACAAGAGATTTGGGGTTGATATTTTGTATAATGCAGGAAAATCTTTGAAGGCAAAGGTGTCCTCTATTATTCGATCTGGAATGTGGAGATGGCCTAGAGCTTGAACTAGAGTGATGCAAAGTATTATTGCCCAAACTCCGCGAACCGAACTCCTGCTACTGAAATTGAAGACTCTGTAGTTTGGTTGCCCAGCCCTAATGGATCTTACTCTGCTAGGTCTGCATGGGAAGCAATCAGGCAACAATCTCCTAAGTAACCGTGGACAACGGTTGTCTGGTTTAAGAAGCATGTACCTCGATGGGCTTTCATCTTTTGGTTGGCTTTTCAACATAGACTGAATACTAAGGACAGACTTGCTAGTTGGGGAATGACTGTCGATGTGAATTGCTCCTTGTGTGCTATGGCGACAGAATCTCACCAACATCTGTTCTTTGAGTGCTCATTTTCAAGATCTGTTTGGCTTGAAGTTTGGAGCAGGTTGCCTAGTTTAGGATGACAGTCAAAGCTTTCCGAAATCATGGATTGGTTTATCCAACATGTTACTGGAAATGATCTTAGATGCAGGGCTATGAAAGGGTCTTTAGCAGCTACTATCTATTTTGTATGGATGGAGAGGAATTCTAGGATATTTCAGCAAAAAACTTGCTCGGTTGATCAGGTGGCCCAACTGACCATTGATTCAATCCGAGCTTCTTTAAGCTCGACTACAAGAATGAAACCCTCTCTGGTTAACAAGCGAATCTGTGCATCTTGGGGGTTGTGTGAGTGTTTTGCTTGGATGGTTTCACTTTTATAGTTTTTCTTGTTACTGTTTCTTTGTTCATGCTAGAGATGTATAGTGTAGTTGCTTTGTTTAGCTTTCAGTTGTAATACCAGGGCTATCTCCTTGGTTTGTTTGTTGATTGTTTGGGCTTTATAAAAGTGAAGTACTTATCAAGGAAAAAAAGGGGGGG
>JAXBDA010003449.1:0-34596 GCA_036023075.1 Gaultheria prostrata
TGTCAACGATTTCCATCCAACCCACTAACGGCAAACAAACGGCTGGGGCAAAGTGCAGCCGACAACCAAACCAGAGGGGAGGTCAGTGCAATTTCTGAAACGTGAGGGGAGGTATCTGTAATTGTCATAAATCTCAGGGGAGGTAAGTGAAATTTACCCTAAATTTTATATCAAATATGGATCTTGTTTGATAGATCTCGATCAGTTCTATAAGACAATGTTTTCAAAATTACTTAACACATTATAAATTACAAGATATAATCATTTGAAAAATGGCACGAACTCTTAAAATGGACTAACAAATCCGGACGGAAGGAGTATAAGACTTTAGGGTTTCGCATTGACGTTTTCATGGAGTGGGAAATCCTACTTGCCACATGTTATTTCCCATAAGATTGGAGTTCCAGACTTTGACTAAAGCGATAATCTAAGGGTGTTTTTGATTGGCCGGCTTGGATTGAAGATTTGTCACTTTTATAATTTTGTTGGTGATCACAAATTGATTTGTAAGGATGAAACTTGTTGATTTGACAAAACAATGGTGGTATTGTTGAGATTTGACAAAACAATGGTGGTATTGTTGAATAGCTTCATTTTTTTCTTTATCCGGTATTGTTGAATAGCTTGATATTCATTGTTGTGCCAATTCCTAAAAGCTTAAGCTTTCGGGATTACTGGCAAGGGTGCTAATCAAGCCAAACACAACATTGCTCAGGCTTGGCTTGAACTCTTTTTACACTTGCTCAGGCTTGACTCAAGCTTGAGAATATTTTTGGACTAATTGTTCAAAATATGCTCGCATTTGGGCTTTTGAGATTGAGATAGGCTTGGCTTGGCTCGGCTTGGCTCGTGAAATGAACAAGTTGATGACCTTTCAACAGAGAGTTAATCTTGTTAAATTCTAGACGACAAAACATGAAGAAAAGAAAAGTAGTACAACACTACACTTGCACAATATGGAACGTCCAGCCTTTCATTGTGTAACTTTTAACACTAGAAAGCAAATTTTGTCTTCCACACTCAATTACTTCATGGAAGATTTGATGAAGCCCTACATTTTCAATACTCGCCAAAGAAATTTTCTCCCTATCAGACGCGTAATAGAGTACAAAACTAATTATTAAAAGCCCTCCTTTCCTCTGGATTTGGAAAGTACCTCCTAAACCACTTCGTCCACATTACTGAAACTTCTCCATCCTTGTGAGGAAGAAAACGATCTTACAAAAACCTTGTTGCACTATAGTACCTAATACAATAAGAAGTATACTATTGAATGATATTGACAGTGAAATGCTTAACTTAATAGAAAAATCATTAAGATTTCACAATAGTCCTTAAAAGTTAGTTATACCTTGGATTCAATGAATGCGCAAGATAATGAACAGGCGTGTCACAATTTGTCCACCTCTCAACTAGTAATCGATACACAGCTGATTAGAAGGTTAACTCCTCATTTGGTAGCTTGCCTTCCGGCCTATGGATGATTGCCTTCGCCTTCTCACTCATGGAATCCACATTTCATAAACAAAGTGGACATGGCTTGGCAATGTAACAAGTTCTAATCATCTCATCAATTGGCAACGTGAAAGAGAGTATACACTAGCAACGTGAAAGAGAATTTACGATCTATCTTGTCCCACAAAATGACGCACAGGCCAAGTTTCCGCTTAAAGTACCGTTTGTTTTAGCCTTTCGAGTAAATGTCAAATTTGTTGATGTATGTGAGGAGAATGACTTGCCTCAAAATCCGTGCAACCAAGTGCTTTAGTGCATTTAGCCCATTTGACAATAACGAAAACTCAGCCTCATTAATATTTCCCTTCCACGATAACTGAAGAGCCAAAGCGGTCAATGATCTCATAGATGTCTTCACATTTCTAAACCTTTATACCAAATGATTTGGCTTTTTGCTTTCTTTCCTCCCATCCATGAGCATCACAAATGTGCCCATGGGGGCTTTTCTCGGTAACAACTAACCCCTACACCTTAAGTAGAGGACTCATGGAGGCTTTTCTCGATATAAGGTTTTTATCGAAAATGGCTGGGAGAAAGATATTATGTAGGACAAGGGCTGAGATTAAAATGTAAAACTTGGTTCCCTTTGAAACCATGGGCAGAGATTAAAATGTTAAACTAGTACTCTTAGATGTAAGACAAGATAGTATTGTTTTAATTTATGGAAACATTATTTTAGAAATAACTTGGTTTAGGAAACTAATATTTTATGCCACTTGTTTTGGCATGTTTCTATTAGGTAATTAGTCTTGATTTCTATATATAGGTTAAGTAAAATCTTTTATTTTTATTTTCTTAGTTTCCTTTATTATTTTTCTTGATTTCCAAGATTCTATTATTTCCTAGTTGAGTTAGGATTTATCTTAGAAATAAGGATGTAGTCTATGGGCATAGGAATTTCAATCATTCAACCAATAATAGTTCAGATTTTTTATCTTCTATTCCTTGTGGAGTCAAGGTGTGCTCTTGGATTCGAGTGTTCTCTCTCGTTTGCTAGAACGCTATCAAGCCTTCGTGTTTATTCCGTTGCGTCAAGTGGTATCAGAGCAAGGATTCTCCTCGATCGATGACATCCATCGCAGAAGGAAGCACAAACCCTATTGATGATGGTCGTAAGGGTGGATTAAATAGGATTCGCACCAAGGGATTAGCCCATAGCCAACTTATGAATCTCAAATTAATATGAACCATGTTGAGGGATTTTCCCGCAACCAACCTATTACTCAAGCATGTGTTTGCAGGAAAAAATCGTTGTCATCTACATGATAGTGAGAATAGATGTGGAAGCGTGATCTACGAAGATTGTTATGAATATCAATCGGTGAAGCGCCATCCAAAGTACGATGCGCACAAGTTCATGAAATATGCTTATCCTGATTTCGGGTATTATGATAATTTACCTAAATTCGGTGGTTTAGAGTATTTTGAAGAAATTTAGATTGGATTCTAAATATTGAAGTTTTCCTTCAAAATGTGGGAATTCCAACCAAAGAAAGGTGGAGATTCATGTTGTTCAAACTTACAAGTCGAGCACTACAATGGTGGTTAGATAGGCAATCTTCAATGGACCGATTGGACAAGCGTCGTATTCGCGCTTGGTCAAGAAGAAAAAAATGTATAATGGAGAGATTTTTGCCATGGAATTATGAGAAACTTTTGGAAGATAAATATGGACCAAAAAACCAAAATACAATCAACACCGCTTCCAATAATGGTGTTGCAGAAGCTTTTAAAGAGGTTGTGATAGAAGTTGATGATAAGCTAATCGATAGGGATGTTTGTGAGAAGTAGAATATTAATATTGATGTTGGTGATCAAGTTGTTGAGGACCATAATGATTTTCCAAAGGAAGAAATTGATGTTGCAGCCTTATCTGATGACTCTAAGGTCAACCCGGCCCGTCTAAATGAGCCAATAATTGATGTGTCAACCAATGCTAAGATAAAACAAGATCAAGAAAACCCACAATTTCAAGTTGGCTTAGTATTTTCTTGGAGTGCAACAATATATGATTGGATTCTCAATATTAATGTGGATCTTATCAATCAATTAAATCATGCATAGAAGATATTGTTGCAAATATTGTTTTCTGTGATGTTTTGGAAGGAAATAAAGAGGTTGAAAATTTCTAATGAGAACTCGAGGTCGAGTTCTTTTGAAGACAATGAGAGAGATGGAGGACAAGATATTATGTGTTTTAATTTATGGAAACATTATATAGCAATAACTTGGTTTAGGACATTATGATTTTTTGCCACTTGTTTTGGCATGTTTCTACAAGGTATTAGTTTTAATTTCTATATGTAGGTCAAGTCAAATCTTTTACATTTATTTTCTTAGTTTCCTTCATTGTTTTTCTTGATTTGCAAGATTCTATTATTTCCAAGTTAAGATAGGATATAGCCATCAAATAATAATGTAGCTTGTAGCATAGGAATTTCAATCATTCAATCAATAATATTTCAACATTTTTTTCCCTTATGGATTCAAGGTGTGCTCATAGATTCGAGTGTTCTATCTCGTTTGCTAGAACACTATCTAGCCTTCATGTTTATTCCGCTGCGTCACTCTCTCTCCCTTCCTCCCCATCTCACCTAATCTCTCTCTTCCCCTCTGTTGGCTAAGCAACAGAGCCATCGAAAGAAATGCAGCTACAGGCACTCGACAACAACAAAGTCTTCTCCTTTTTCAGAGAATGTGTAAGCATCTAAGCACCCTAGAGTAGAGGGGTAACCCAGAGACATCACTTCGCAAACATTCTTGTGCGGGATTCACAATTCATATCAATGTTGGGAAAAGAAAGTTCCTTTTCCCACGTTTATTTTTCATTCCGAAATTGTGCAATTAAATTCTTCTAAGGGCTAGTCGCCCTCGTGAAACCACCACTCCAAAAGGAAAGAAGACCGAAGGCCACCTGAGAGCGGCATTTCCATGACCACATTCGCTTTACTCGGATCAACCTCAATCCCTCTTGTGGAGTAGTCCTACCCATAAAGAGCATAGTTCCAGTAGTAGGTCATCCTTCGTAGTAAAGGAAAGGTGCACAAATGCTATGAACCAGGAATAGCAAACCGTTAGATTATGAATTAACTCAAGAAATTTCTTCTCCATGATTATAATTTGTCACAAATCACAAAATTGAGTCAAACCCAGATCAAGTACATCAAAAATGTCGGCAAAACTCTACCTCCATACTCCCAATCCTGTAATTGACAATCCAACCGAAAAATTGGAGACTCTTTTTAGCCATTAAGAGGAGGATGGCCATGAGAGACTCCATGGAGTATCGTTCCGCAATTTCATCAACTCATCTTCTGCATTTTGCACTAATAAGCTAGGCTGCATGGAGAACAATGACGATTTCTCACCGACATCGGAAAAAATCTTCTTCATCCAGGCCACTTCCCCCGTTGAAACCTTTGGGACACACGCCAATCCTCCCATAACAGTAATGGTGGGGGTAATCTAAGGTAGAATTTTTTCATTGCGGGGTAAAATCGGTTTCTTTTTCGGTCTTTATTTCGTTGGCATTGCTACTGCTACTATCAAATTGGGAGGAATCGGATTCATAAGAGCATTTCCAACCAAGCTTCAAACCTAGAAAATGAAGAATGGATAAATTACGGGGAGATTTTGTAATTTATGCCCTATTTTCCTCAAAAAGTTGTACTTTTTGGAAGGACCTATCCTCTTTTTTGGAGAATTGGTTCTTCAAATTTGAAGGGCCAAAATAAATTTGAAGAATGGATGTGAAAAAAAGGTGAGTGGGTCCCTCCAAAAAGTACAAATTTTTTAGAAAAAGAGAGCATAAATTACAAAATCTCCCCTTGATGTCACTTTCGTTCTTCATTTTTAAGGAAAAAGCGTGGATTGGAGATGCTCTAAAAAGACTGCCCATTTCTAGAGTTAACAGAGGAGGGAGAGGGATAGAGATTAGGTGAGATGGGTAGAGGGTGTACAACTTCAAAAAATATATCTTAGCACTTGGTTTCGAGGGTTGAGATGGATGTTTTTTTTTTTGTTTTTTTAAGAGTCCTCAGAACCTGCCTCTATATTCATTTATTTATTTATCCATTTTGTCATGTCCTCCACTGTGTCCGTGTCCCTTTTTAAGAATTCCCGCGTCCTGTGTCAATACCGTGTCCTTGTCCGTGCTACATAGAGAACCACCATATGGTTCGAATCTTTGCTTTGAGAGATGAGAGATCGATGTGGTATACATATGTGTGATGATCATTTAGGCTATAGGATGGGATGATAGTTACAATTTTATCCTTCAAAATTAAATTTGGCGTGGACTAAAATAGGCTCGCCCGAATGACTTATGCTTAGCCCGCAGACTCATGTCTTGGTCACCAAAGCCTTGCCTTTGTCCACTCACCTCGCCTAAACCCCCTCTGGGCACCGCAAGTGAGCATTGATGTACCTTGGGCCTATGAGCGACATCTATAAATCCACGTAGAATCATCTGAAAATATAATACCATGTTAACCAATTTGACCTGTGTTCGGCATTTCATGAATACCCCTTCTTGCTTTGCACCCAGCATACATACAATTGAGGCATGTTTTGAATTACCTTTCGATGTTAAGGCTACTTCAAGTCTCGTATAAGCATTCTTTTGATGCCTCTTTATAAGAGATAGAAAACAATACTACAGGCACAAAAGAAACACAGAATAATTCTTAGCTATCTGCTTGCAGAAAACATGAACAATGATTCACACGATGACATCGTCAATTCATAACAACCAAGAACATCCACCAAAGAACAAAAAAAAACAGAACCATAGTCTGGTCAAGGATTTAGAGTGACATACGACAAAAGCTTTTATCACCATAAACAAATTTTCCAAACGCACAACCCATGTGTTAAATTTTCTTTCAAATTGTTGTCAAAAAATGTAACACATTTAGGTGGTGTTGTTCCACTAAGGGAGGTTTTTGGCTGTTTGGCTTTCCACGGCTTATTATGTGATGTATTGTGAGAGATTGATTGTCTCAGTTTTCGTAATAAGCTGGCTTTTTTGCTCTTTTAAGTTGGTGGAATGGGGCCTTAGACTCCGCCTTAACAAAAAGACTAATAAAACATGATCACCCACGACTCAATAACGAAGGGAAATATTGATGAACTCTCTTTTTTACAGATGTTCAATCTCCTAAGTATGTGACAAAACCACCTCAATCCTTGGACTCCGCCTTAACAAAAAGACTAATGAAACATGATCACCCACGACTTTAACAAAGTGAAGTATTTATGAACTCTCTTTTTTACAGATGTTCAATCTCCCAAGTACGTGACAAAACCACCTGAATCTATTTTTCTCGAATTATCTTTAACTAGTACCAGTTCTATCACCATTTCAAACCAAATTTGAGGAGAATCCATGTAAGTCGTGTAAAAGTCAACAGACTTGAGCGATACTACTAAGAACCATGCACAACGAAAAGAAGGTGGCGTGTCCGGGTCCGCCACGTGTCGGACACCGACAGTCCTCTGGCACTCAGAGACACGTTGTCTGATATTCTATCTACATGTCCCTGATTATTAGGAAATAAAAATCTTAATTCAAACACGTGTCTCACAATTGTTTGGTGTTTACAGCTAACATATAAAAAGTTAATCGGTACTTCCAAGATGCTAACATATGACAATCAAGGATTTCAAAATTATTCAAAAAAAAAGATTTCAAAATTAGACATATCATGATATACACTGTTGGGAAAATAGTAATTGCTACAACTAATCAAATGTCAATTCACAAGGATTTATATTTCTTAAGGGTTCTTAGCCGTAATTGTGCCCTATTTTTGTAGGAATTCTATGGTCAAATGTCAATCAAAATTCGTCATAGCTTATGTATCTGATACAGTGTGTCCCAAATATGTGAAAATACGTTCAGATATACGTAGACGTTTCCCCAAAGTTCTGCATCTTATATTTTAGAAAAATAACATATGCCCCACTCCGTGTCGTGTCGTATCCGTATGTGCTCACAACTAAATTAAAACAAACCAAATCAAGAGTAACAATCCGGCTACATGGTTCTTCCTTTTCTCCCACTCAACTCTGTCAAGAATCATATAACCAAACCAAACCAACTAGAACCTCAGGTCCCCACAAAGTAATATCAGTGTAAAAGGTAATATACTTGGTTTGAATTTTATGGATTTCTATCCACTTGTAACAACATCCCATGTCAATTTATGTTTTCTCTTAGGGCCTGTTTGGAACATGTGCAAAGGAAAAGAAAAGAAGAGAAAAATTTTAAGAGGGGAAACTGGGATAACTGTGGGTTTCTTTATCTTGTGTGGTTCTAGAAAGAAAATAGGGAGAAAATACTCTCTTGTTTGGATGCAAAAGGAAAATAAAAAAAAAACAAAATGAAAAATTTTCCCACGATCCTAATCAACTGCATCTGCACCATGGAATTAATTATCTACATGGAGTACTACTCCTCTCTTCCAACCTGATCCGTTGTCCCGACAAGTGAATCCAACATTCAAAACATTCTATTTGATTAAAGGCTTGTCAGACAAATTAAAAGGAGAGAGAGAGTGTGAGACGCAGGGAAGTGGAGATGGAGGGCTACTGCCGGAGTACTTCCGGCGAAGTTGGGCTGCAACATGAAGAAACAAGAGATGAAGTGGGTTTCATCAGGTGAGTGTGTGTGTGTGGAGAGAGAGAGAGAGAGAGAGAGAGAGATGGTTTCATCGAGGGTTGCAGCAGTGAAGAGAGGGAGACAGGAGATCAGGACAAGCATAAGGTAGAGAGGATCCCAAGCCCACTTTCCTCTCACAATTCCACTCCTCCTTTCCCTTCTCTTCCTCAACCGGGAACCAAACACCCAAGGTGGAAAAATTCTCATTTTCCTTTCTTTTCCACCATTTTCTTCAAATTCCAAACAGAGACTTACCCCCTAATCCCATCAACATGTCACTCTTATTGACAAACACAGAATCTGCTTTCAGTAGTTAGTTTTTATCTTTATTACCACAATAACTAATCAAACTTAGTATTTGACCAAACTACCTTAGTCCATTTTTTCGAAACTTTTCTATTATTCGTGCCCCTTTACCCTATGATTCTCTTCTAATTCTATCACAAATCATCTTACCACCTCATCTCGGCTACACTCACTCTAACCTCATGTATTTGGTGATCCAAAGAAAACACAAGCATGTTCACAGGTATGGAGAAAGAAGTATAATGCAGGAATGTAATCCCTTTCCCATTTATTAGTTTCCGAAGTTGTTGCTGAATCAATGTAGAGCAATAGGAACATACAAATGATTCCTAGATTATGTCAGACACAGCTCAAATGAGGAATCTCACAATCGAGCATAAACATCACGAACAACCATAATCACTGCTAAACAAACGACTGCTTGTCCATGACAGACACAATTTCATGCTCCGAGTTAGATGCACATGGAAATAATTCCGAGGTTTCATTAAACCTATATAGAAACAAAAGGCGCTATCCTAACCATGATGAAGACGAGAATGAGAGGTGCGTAAACATGAGAGAATATATAAATTGAAACACATTTCTCATAACTTACCTGCTCAAATTTGCCACAGCTTTCTTCATCGCATAAAAACTCATTTTCTTGACCTGTCCCAAAGGCTCAAAATGTTTAGCACCCACACAACATAAAGCACACAATATGTGCAATAGCAGTCCTCCAATTACATAGTGGAACAATCAAATTCTAAAGAACATCCGTTAACAAACAATCAAACAAATTATAGTGGGTCAGTCCACAATGTGCTTAGGTTCTTATAACTGGGACATGTCAATGCCAACATAATTGTTGAACGCGGTAACAAGAGATGATGGTGGATGAACACAAGCCATGTTATAACAAGAGATGATGGTAGATGAAGGGCGGTGTCTGTGGTGAGGGTCATTTTTTACAGACGTACAGATAGTACAAATGCTAAGATACACATTACATGGCCTGAGGACTAGTCAGAGACTCAGAATTATGGTTGTCTCAAAAAACAAGCATCAAGAACAAGAAGATTCATTACGCAACCACCACCAGTCCACAACCAAAATTTACAAGAATATTCTTTCAATTGACAGCAATCATGAAAAACAAACTAACAATCATTTGAATTTTACAGAATGAGATTGTATACCTCCAACTTGTCTTCTTTAGCCCTATGATTTTTCGGAAGTATGCGGAATTCCTCTGTCAAACGGACACACTCTTGTACATTCTCAGGTGACACAAAGTCAAGTGCAACCTTTATGCATGACTGCAAAAAATTAGAAGACGGAAAATTAGAAAACCATTTCGGAAATATATGCAAATACAAAATAGATTCACATGAGCAGAGAATTTGAACCACATGAACTCGCTCAAAACAGATTCACAGAGCTGAGAATTTGAACCACAAGAGCTCTCTGTAAAATCCCTAGTAGAATATTGAATAGTAAAGATAGATATTCCCAACTTGATTACTTGACATTTTGTCGGTCTTTCAGGTTAAGAGGAAAATTGCAGTTCTGAAGGCTTGTTGATGCAATTTTAGGGACAGAACTGGGACAGGTACAGTGGGTTTTCGCCCAATCCCAACCTACTTCTATAGCAAACTCATCCCCCCACCCTTCCTAAACATGACGCTTAACCCCATCCCCGTTTCAAGAACATCCTCTGTCAACCTGGCTTTAGGCTACTGTAGAAATAAATGAGATATGAAACAGAGCATGTGGAAGATACCAAAATCCACATCATATGGAAAAGGATTGGAAAAGATTTCTCGACCGAAATGCCCCTGCCAAACTCTAACCCTGGGCTCCACCATCTGAAGCTCTCTTTGGAAAAGATTTCTCAACCAAAATACCCCTGCCAAACTCTAACCTTGGGATCTCTCTCTCCCGCTCCCTCCCTAACTGAGCTAATATCTCCTACCAATTTTTCTAGGGTATTTCTCCATTCCCAACTTCTTGAACAAGGTAAAGAATCTCACTAGATCACAGCTAGGGAATTTCACTAGTTTCAGGTAATGGTCACTAGTTTCAGGTAATCAATTTAAATAGATCACAGCTAGTGAATTTCACTAGCTACAGGTAATGAATTTCACTAGTTTCAACAAGTGAATTTCACTAGTTTAGAATCAACATGAAGAACCAATTCAATGATCAACGAGAATCATCTGCCAAAATCGCTATATAGGCGCAAAGAGAATGATCAACAAGATTCTCAAATTTATGTTTCGAAGAGATTGAACAAAGCGTGATCAAAATTAAGGCATCAGTGTAAGTTCACCTACCGCCTTAGACTTCCACGTAATTAACAGATCCCTTAATCCTCAGTGGTTATTTATCGTCAGTTTTTGGGACTGGGCCGTAATTTTCTGATTTCTTAAACCATTAGTTCGAGGCTTCGAACAGGTCCTTTTGCATTTGTGGCTGCCCTTTTCGAGGGGCTTAGATCCCTACTCCAAATAAAGTTTGCATACCTAGCTGCTCCCTGGTGTACACTGTTAGGAGTGTTCGGGCAAGCTAGGGATTTGAAACACACCCATCACCTCAACCGATTAGCTCAAGTTGAGGAATGACTAACTGATTTCAAACCAATTATTCTTCATACCCAAAAAAAAAAGTGTTATTTGGTTTGCAGGCAAGCACGGGGGGCAAGCAAAAGCAAACAAGGGGGCAGGGGGCGAAAGATTGGAGAGAGGGAAGAATCGATCCAGAATAGTTGTTGATGGTTGTCTCGCCTCTGAGCCATGCTTCATGGGGTTTGAGAAAGAGAGAGAGAGCGTAGAAATTTGCAACTCTGAGAGGCTAGTGAGAGGAAAAAGGAAAAATAAGGAGAGAGATTGGCATTTCTTGGGAGAGCGAAAGGAGAGAGAAGCAAGTCATCCCCTAATCACAAGAGAGAAAAGTTACGTTTATTGGTCAGTGTGTAGTCTTCCACACTGCAAAAGTTTGAAACAAAAAGAGAGATAAGACGGAGGAGTTGACTAACCTATCATGGGCGCAAAGGCGTACATACTTACCCATATCGAGTGGAGTTGCATATACTAAATATAACCAAACCCGGTCCCCAAAGTTAAGGTTCAGTTTTGCCATCAAAACAAGGCGGAAAAGCAATTGCAAGTTGTCCCTACAGTCCGGGTAGCCCGGTTTGTAACAGTTTGGCAGATCATTGCACACCCCAAGTGATATCGGGAGAAAAATAAAAACCCCACACGAATCACACCTGAACAGAAGACCCAAACTATCCAAGTTACCCACCTCTCCCAGATGCATGATTGCAAGCTTCCTAAAATGAAGAAGTAGAATTGTAATATCATAATCTTCCTACTCCGTGGAGTTAAGGTTCAAGAACTAAAGATTGTAGGACACACAGCATACAGATAGTTGAGATCGATGGGCTACATCTTAAGGAACCATAAGTCATTCTTAGAAGATTCTTCTGTTCTCTTCCCTTAATTCAGTTACTATTGATGTTAATTGCAGCACTAATCATGCTTACCCCGTTGTACTTTAAGCAGTTTTCAATGACACCCCTCCATGAAACTGGACACTTGCACCCCCTGAACTAAAAACTGAAGTGAGACAGTGCATGTCCGGAGGTGTCAAAAAAGACTACCCATTGTATTTTAGTCGTTCGCACGGATATGCAAACAGAATCTTCTAGCAAATGAAAACAGAAGAACATGGCATTCCAACTACAAGTGAAAGTAGAGATAGAAAAACTTAATATCCGGAAAACGAAAGAGACAGTCTATTCCAACTTCAATAGCGGAACGACAATGTCACAGGTGAGTCCATCTTTGCTGACTAATCCCATTTCTATGCCTATAGATAAGGAAACAAAACCAGAGATTGTTTTGGACCTTTAGATTGACTATATCTTTCGATGAAAATGCCTGGCTGGCATATCTTTCGATGAAAATGCCTGGCTGGCAGACGAAAACAGTGAGAAAGTCATCACCCTAACTAGCCTCTAAATCTGTGATTTGCATATTGATGACCATGTCATGCCCTCCTTTCCTCAAATCGTAGCCATTACAGCCCGATTCGTACAGGGTATTAGCAAACTCTTGGTCTGTGTTTCAAATCTGAGATTGAACAGCTCTGAACCATCGGATCCCGAGTGTGCTTGGCATGTTACCGAGCTGCGCTAAGTACGAGACTTGCTTTGTTAATTTGGCATATATATTGTCCCAGACTGATTCGATTTACTAGAAGTAACAAGTTTTGATCTTATCTTCCTCTGAGCCCTTATATTCTTCTCCTAATATATACTTTCTAGCTTAATCTATTTTTCAGGCTCGGATCAAATTTATCCTGGCCCTTTTAAAAATTCAAATGATCATTCTTGTTTAGAGTCTTTTTAAGAGGTAAAGCGTATTTTTCAATAACTAAAATGGGTCCCATCGGTTCCAATTTTCGGAGATTTGTTCGTGTAGTTCTGTCGCTTTGTAGAATTTCAGAATGTCAAAGATATCTAAATTACCTTCAGATTTCTAACTTGATGGGGACAACCAGCTGGTATAAACACTGCATCTCCAAGTTTTTGCACAAAAGTCCACGGCTCAATTCCTTCAACAAAAAGGAAAAAAGAAAAAGAAAAAACTAGCATGAAACAAAGGAACTGCAATTACTGCTCAAGAAACATTGTTCAAAGCATGAGAAACCAACCATATTCCTCCTTGAGCTTTCTTTTGTGCTCCAGCGTCAAATAAAATGTTTGGTCATGAATAGGGTGCACCACCTAAAACATAAAGGAAATCATATAATTTCAAACTGTCTGGCAATGATACCTGATATCAATAGCAACTTCTCAACAAAGAATGAGACAAGTGAATAAGGCGGCATTGAAAACAAAAATTTATAGCCAAAAACTACGCATCTCATTAGGGAGAATGTATCTCATGCATTTCACCAATTAGTTTTACAAGTTTGGAAGACGGACGAAGAGGGGAGGTTCAAGAAATGCCAAGTTAACGATGCAAGAGGGAAGATTGTTCACATTTGCCACTATTTTTGGGGCTCTCCAATAAACCACATTTCTTAGATATATAATATCCCTTTCCTTGTATTATATATAGATAGGGAGCATTTCCAATGAGGACTCCCTCACTTTGCTACGGTGAGGTACCTAGCCTTTTTCCAACTTTCCAGACTAAATTTCGACAATCCGAACCGCTCGGTATTTTTAAAACATGTTTTTAAGGTCCAATGCAAGGATTCGTAAAAAACAAATACCCGAAAGGCTTGATCCGATCGGTTTTTGATAAAAATGCTATATATAACGTTTTTATCAAAAACCAATCGGATCAAGCCCTACCGGGTATTTGTTTTTTACAGATCTTCGCGTTGAACCTTAAAAATACGTTTTAAACACATCTAACAGTTCGGATCGATGAAATTCAACCCGGAAATGAAAGTCCCTCACCGTAGCAAAGTGAGGGAGCCCTCATTAGAAATGCTCCATATATGACTATCTAGTCCGGAATTCACGGCGTCCGGGGATCCACCTTCCCGATATTTTTTTATGATCCGAACCGTCCAATGTGTTTAAAACGTGTTTTCCAGTGTCCAAGAGAAAAATCATCCAAAACAAATACCGGGAAGGGCTTGATCCGAGCAGTTTTTACAAAAACTCTCGGATCAAGCCCTTCCCGGTATTGTTTTTGGATGATTTTTAGCGGAGACCTTGAAAACCACATTTTTAAACACATTTGACAGTTCGGATCATGCAAAAACGCGTTTTAAAACCTTAAAAATACCCAAAAACCTCCAGTCCGGGATCCCGGACTGGATAACTGGCGTATACACACACACAAATAAAGATAATACAATAAGTCTAGCTGTGGTATTAAAATGTAATGGTAATAACCTGCTGCAATGGAGAACAATAAATATGCCGGAATTCACTGAAGTGTCTCATAAGATATTCCTGTAACTTCGGAACATCTTGTCTTCGGAAGATGTCCCAGACAGCACCTATATCTGCATCTTCCAGTCCTTCGAATTCCTTTCCCAAAGATGCCACCCCATTGCTATTCACCACTTTATCTCGATCAACCTTCGCCTCTTCATTTGCTTCAGAAGCTTCAGACATACTTTCCTGGACAGTAGGGACCATCTGAGTCTTATCCTCTCTCACTTCTTCCATTACAGTAGTAGAGTATTCCCGGAGTCCGTGACCAGAATCTGGCTCACTAGTGCATCCTTGGGAATCAGACACATCTATTTCAGTATTTCGCCTGATTCTCTCACCACTGACAGTATTCTCCAGTATTTGAGAATCCATAACAGCAGTTTCAACACTGACTTTCTTCTGATTCTTCACCAAGCATGCATTAGATTTTCCATTCTTCCTCTTTCTACATTGGTCACTTATCCCTCTCCTTAAGTAGGTATCACAAACACTATCGTCATTGGCTTCTTCCATCGCACCCCCCAAATCTTCTGCCTTATGTTTTGATGAATCGTGGTCACTTATCTCAGTTACACCATTTTCATCATGTTGCTGACAAGCTGCGGCAACAATTCCTTCACCATTTTCACCATGTTGCTGACAAGCTCCGGCAACAATTCCTTCAGTAACTTCACAACCCTTCTGGATACCACGACAATAGTGTTCACAATTTCCAGGGGTACCATGCGCCCCACCAGAATCAGAGGTAGACACTTGTGAATGGATAAATAATTCAGCAGTACAACTTGTGTCCAACTTCATTTCAGAAGAAATTGGAACATCGATCTGTATACACGGCGACACACACTTCTCCTCAACTGTTTGGTCCAATGTCTGACCATTTCCAAAAATTTCCCTTTGATCCTGGGCAATATGCTTTTGCTTTATCTTCTGCATATTGGCAAGCTGTTTCTTATTAAGCGCCAATGTTGCAGTATGAGTTAAGACATTCACCTGAAACAGAAAGCTCGAATATCAGACGTTTTACATGGATGTCAAATAGCAATTTTATAATTTCCTTTAACACAATCGATTTCAAGTACTTCTAAATAATTCACAACACAGGATCCGTGCCAACTAATCAGCACGGATCCAGCAATGGTTCACGGTCCAGAGACTGGAAAAGTCAAAATTGTATATTGTCAACCATAACTTGCCCATTAATCAAGCTAAATTAGGTAGTGCAGAAAGACGCAACCAATTACTTTACCCTAATTACATGTTCCTTTAAGAAGTAGGTTGTCCATACCAGTACTTCAAGAAAGTGTTTGCCATTACATGTAATATGCCAAAGCAAACAACGATATAGCACCTTCTTCATCATAGTTTATCCAAATCCAAAAACCTCCATATAATCTTGAATGACCATTGAAATCGCCATTAAGAACAACTCTCCACTACATATGCCATGTTAATCCACACCAGTTCTCAGAGGAAGGAATGTTGCTTAATAGAATGGCAACTTCCTATTTCAAGAGCATGAGCAGTAATTAGATTTTGCATCTCTTCACAAGACACTAATTCAACTGACGTTGTTCTATCCCAATTTCTGTGACCTCTACCACCTATGTCATCCCAGCACAACAGGGCACTGAAAAGAACTGACATTCTTACTGACAAGAAGAATTGATAAGAACGGCAATCCTTACTGAACTGATGCATCGATAACAACAGCAGTTCTTGTTCATACAAATTGGCTCTGATGCAGCGCACAGGTGACAAACACCCCAACAGAAGACTCTTCTAGGATTTAAGCATGAGGGCGACTATAAGTTTTATGCAGGCCATAGAGCCACCTCCGTTATCCGGAAATCAGACAAGCTGTGAAATGTATCTCAACTCGAAAAACATTAGAAGCTTCAACTTAAAGCTCTAGACTAACAACCTATTTATCTAGTCATGTATGTTGCTACAAGGATTTCAACTTCCTGTAAAGGAACTACCACCACAAGCCTCAGTTCCCTGCGGAGTGGGACATTTCTAAAACATAAAAAGACAACAAGTTTGTGGATGGATCTCTCACAAACCAGCCCTGATCAATATTGTAACGTGACGTTCCAACAAAGTGTAAGTCAAAAGCTTAGTTATTTAGATAGAGGGCCATTCTATCTCCAATAAGTCAACAAGAAAATCCAAACAGCACCCCCCCTAAAAAAAAATTGTGACAGTGAATGATACTGAGGTAGACAGTGAATAAAGCATACCGCATCTGACATATCACAGTGAAGCTTGGTGACAGAGTCCCCACGACCCAGCTCCTGAGCAACTCCATAAGCAATATACGTTTTTGGTCCCAAGTCTGGCTTCAAGGAACGCACGGGTAATTTGGTGGCGAGATTTAGGGAGCCGTCGTGAGGATGTGTATAGTGTTTAAATGGCAAGCAACCGATGAACTCAGCGTTGTGCCGAGGCAAGCGTTCCTCAAATAAGCTCGATGGGGGCCAGTCTTTCAGCTTAAGAATCTGAGGCCACCCTTTATTATCAAATGAACTATCCAGGTAGTCTTTAAAGAATTGATGGATATTAACCTCAACCTGCATTTTCTCAAAAGTAATCAACATAAACAAGAGCCAATAAAGACTTACGGAGAAGATACAAAATGCAAAGGGTAATTCATCAACAAGGAAAGTCAAACAATCAACAGCCTACTGGTGCAGGTTCACCGTTGGTTTCCATTAGTTGTGTTGTCACTTATATCATAATTAAGGACTCAATTTTGCACAGTTAGTGTTTTGTATCAATTATTACATTTCATTACCTCCATTCTTCGTCAGTGATTTTCTTACCACGAACTCTCATCAATATCTGTCCCCACGCGATAGCCTCCATTACAATCTAAACATGAAAAAACCAAGCAAAGAAAATTTCTAAAATTGCCAATAGCACGTGTCAATAGCATAACCCATGGGGTAAAAGGAACTCCATTTTTTATGTTCTCAATACCAAACTAGAAGCACAAGCGTACGGCTGTGCATATATGTACATGTGGGCACATGCCTACGTACTATTTCTGTAGTCAGGGGCGGCTCCAGGGCGTCCAACATTGACAAAAATACATAGCGTGCCTATGATGAAAAGTTGTATGAAAAAAAAAAAAAAAAAACTGACTAGGCAAAAGAGATATATACATATACATTCCACCATTTGACGAATAGAGAGTCCATTATATCACAACTTATTCGGCAAGGCTTATTTTGTTTTGGTGGGCTATAACAGTTTGGTACAAATTCAGTTTGAATTTCATTTATTTTGACATTGCATGAGTAACCCTGGTATAACACTGGAGCCGCCCTTGTATGTAGTACTCCCCCCGTCCCAAATTGTTTGCAAGGTCTACAAAACGAAGACTTGAAAATAATACAAAATTTTAAAGAAAAATGCAATATCTTTTTAACAATTTAATACATGTCAACGAGTACTTTTAACTTGTGAAAAAAGTTTTAAAAAGTTTCTTTAAAAAAACTTATTTTTTTTAGGTCCTCGCTTTGCAGACCGAAAAAACAATTTGGGACGGAGGGAGTAGAGTTTTGAGTTCTACGAAGACTACCCCAGTAGTCAACTTTTCCTACTCCCATATTATCTGAAACCTTCTTTTCATGTTCAATTACTCCACTACCTTGAACTAATAAGCCACTTGCCCGCCCTAGTTTTTTTGCCTCATATCTTTACATAAAGTTTTGACTATCTATATACAACTAACACAATTAATAAAATAAATTATCGGAAGAGGACAGTATAGATGATCTGTAATTTCACAAACTTGATCAGGGAAATACATAAAGTGTTGTGAATATTATAAAGGAAAATTTCACATGGCAATTTGGAAAGTATGTCCTGCAGCTACAAATTACAGCTTGAAATATTAGTGATAGAAGCGTCAAATGTCATCAAATTACCGATGAGTCAAACAAACAAGTTATCCTTTCGATCATCCAGAAAGAACATAGATTAAAAAATAAAAAGCAAAAAAAGAAGAAGTGTGTTTATGAGTTCTTGCCCATCTGGTTTTTGGTCGCTGCAAAGGCATTCAAAATGGTAAAAAATGGTTTTCAATGACACAATTTGGGAAAGGCAAAAAGTTGACATAGAAAGGGACATGCCAAATCGGGTTCACCCTTGAAAATTGAATAGATAACATGCTAAATTCAATCATCTTTCCTTTTTCCGGATAATTTCACTTGCCCTACAGCATGATTTCATCTATAATATTGCTTCATTCATGCACAAGTCATTACAAAAGTGTGTGTATATATATATATAGGAAGAGGATCTTATAAGAGCTCCCTTACATAGCTTATGTAAGGGATTTTTCATTCGAGATTGAATTTCAACGATCCGAGACGATCCGAACCATTAGATGTGCTTAAAACATGTTTTTAAGGTCCACCGCAAGGATTCGTAAAAAAAAATACCCGGAAGGGCTTGATCCGATCAGTTTTTAAAAAAACGCTATATATAACGTTTTTATCGAAAAATGCTCGGATCAAGCCCTTCCGGGTATTGTTTTTTTACAAATCCTCGCGTTGGACCTTAAAAACACATTCTAAACGCATCTAACGGTTCGGATTGTCGAAATTTAATCTCGAACGAAAAATCCCTTACATAAGCTATGTAAGGGAGCCCTTATAAGATCCTCTCCCTATATATATATATTCACCCACCTTCCTTGGAGGGATCCCGCATATGGGCTAAAGTGCGTGACTCCCATTTCCCAATTGAATTTTCATAATCCAAACCGTTCAATGTGTTTAAAACATGTTTTTAAGGGTTCCCGCGAGGAAATCATAAAAAAAATTGACCGGGAATACACATTTATGAAAAAACTGCTCGGATCAAGCCATTCCCGATCATTTTTTGGTGACTATGTTTAAAACATGTTCTTAAACACATTGAGCGATTCGGATCATCAAAATATGGTTGGGTACTATAAGGTCAGCATTTTAACAAAATGAGAAATCCCTCATTAGATCATTGGTACACATATATGTATATATATACATATGTATGTGTGTGAAATTATGAAAGAAGTGTACGAAAAACCGTACCAGATCGACCGGCTAGTGCTTCGGTCCGAACTGCACAGAAAACCGGTGTACTATCAAAACAATCTTAGTTTTCAAGAAGACTAAACCAGACCAGGTAAAAATTGAACTAGAACCCTGGTCACGTTAATGCCTTATGCTTTGAAATAATAGCAGGCAGAGAGCATAGGCCAACTGTCTCAACCGGACCAGCCTCGAATGGCTCATCCAGCTTAAGCAACAAGATTGCTACATGCCTACATCCAAACATTCTACCTATTTTATACATTTCATTGTTGCCTCAAGTCTACTTTCCTACCGATGTGGGATTCCTATTCTCAAGAGGAATGGCTGAAGGTGCTCAACTCAACTACCCTTTTACTTTAAATGATGTGGTATTCATTCTCATTTCGTACATTTTTTATATAGGTCATTATTTGTATCTCAATATTAGTTAGTTTTCTTTATTAAACTGCCATACTGGTTGGCATATCCTTGTGAAGTATTAAATCCGTAATAACAATTACATAGTATAAAATCGATTGGGCCTGACCAATACACCTTCTCAAGTCAAAACCAATATTTGACAAGTCAAAACCATTATTTGACATGAGACCTCAAAAAAACGACCTCCCATGGTCAGCCATTTATCAAACCAAAAGTTAGCTTTGCCATTTATCAAGGAAAATTTTGACAAGAATGGCAAAGCCACGTGAGCAATCATGGATTGCTGTCTTTTCTTGTTCCATATCTCTATGCAATCATTCAGGTGATCAAACCCCCACGGGCCCACGACGATTTAAGGTACAAGAAATGACTTGTGCACCATTGGAGCAACTCTGCCAAATCATGACAAAATAGCACTGAAACAAGCCAATTAACATATTTGGCTTTAAAAAAATGGCTCAAACCCATGGAGAGACTTACAAAGTCCAAAGAAAATAATCAAATAGACAAGAGACACCCATCGCCACGATCAGTTATATTTAGCATCTAGTTAACGAGCAGTACCAATGTAGAAAGAAAAAAAAAAACGATTTACTGCAGAAAAAATGTAGAAAAAAACTGACCTCGCACCAATCCAAACAATTAAGTGCAGTCACATCTAAATGTTGGCCGTGTTTTTGATTTGTTATCTGACGGAATGCACGCCACATAACCATCGGTTCCCAACTCAAACCAGAAGTAGTTTCAAGCACGTCTCCGACAATCACAGGCTCACCTTTACGCCAATGCCACTGGAAATGTTTCAAATCCTCACACTGGATATCTCTGGCAGATGGACAGAACAAATAGTTGTCAGCAGAATCTTCTCGAGAAGATGCTTTCCTTAAATTTTTATTACACACGTCAACTTCACCAGCCTCATTGGAACAGGGGCACACCAATGAAGAGCTTTCAGGCTCGTCAGTAAGGTCACTCATGTTGGCTATCTCTTCTGCCTTCATCAACAACTCAGCGACCCCATCATCAGGGAACATACACTTCAATTCCAAGTTTCCACCTCCGCAACCACCCATGTTTACTGGAGGACAAGGAATGCTACCATTTTCATTGGCTTTCCACTCAAATGCCAGCTTAGCATCATCCCCGCTGCCAGGCCCGACAGGTATATCCGGAGTTTCTGTTTTCATTAAAAACGGCAAATGGCTACCCTCAAGGTCCTCACCACTACTCTTTTCAGGGTCCTCGCCACTCTTCTTTTCAGGGTCCTCGTCACCCTTCTTTCTAGAGACCCGACCACTCTTCCTTTTAGGGGCCCCACCATGCTTGTTCTCCAGTTCATTGTCAACTCCACCATACAAGTACTCCGGTCCATTGTCAATGTACTTCATGATAACTTCCTCCTTACCTCCCTGCAGGTTGCCCTCACGGAACTCCCGGCAACAAATAAGACACAGGTCATAAGAACAGTGAGGACAGCTTCTGTGAAAGTCAACAATAGAAGTTTGGCAATTGTCGCTGCACAAAACATGCAATGACCTAAAGTCATCCACAAATAATGAAAACAGCTCGAGCATAACTAATTAGTTCCTAACAACCTACCAATAGGCACGCTCATTGTCACTGCATTCAGCATCTTGTACCTTCATGTCTGACAATGGTAAATCTGCTCATGCAAACAATAAAAATATCAAACTGACAAAGAATATATCAAGGTTTAATTCAGGGTAACATTGAAACATCAGACTTTACATCACTAGATAAACCAACTCTTTGAATTTGATAAAAGAACAAGAATTATGATGGTGGGGGATCCAAATTACATTAATTATTTCTCATACAATCCAATTTCATTAACTAAAGTCCACCTTAAAGAATATTGACAAGACATGGATGCATACACCAAACAAAAATAAGCTCTAAAATTACACGGATGAGTTTTCCCTAGGCCAAAACCCTGTAACATTCCAACTAGTACAAAGGGGGGAAGCCCAAAACCCACCATCACAATACTATATTGCGATACGATTCATGCGCTTGCGAGTACAGTAAAATTTCACAAGAAGTTTTCGGCGCCATAAATAGAACATGAAACTGTAAGCTCCCAAGCAATGGGAGGAGCCCGGGGCTCTATAGTAAGTAGGAAAGAACATCTTTTTGTCCTTGCATTGTCCCAATCTGTAAAGATGAACTCCCCCCCCCCCCGGTTAAAAAATGCTCTGTGCGGGTGTGGAAAAGAAAAATTGGCTGCGAAGATATTTTCCTTCATGTTCATAATGGTGTGTGCACTCTATGTGGTAGCCCATTGCATACACCACAAAAGTGTCATTCCATGGTTCAATATCCTAATTATTATTTTGGGCAAGTCAATGCACATAACAACTTTGAAGGTTCGTTAGGTAACCCATTTTGTGAAATTTACAAACTACATGTTGGGAACTATTTCAATCATTGGAGGGGTCAACAATCTCATACAAATATAGGTGAACGTTTGCACACACGTGATCAATTCTTTCCAGATGATTTTCGTCCTACAGTCTTACTCTACTCAATTTAATCATAACGAGCCTTATTATACCCCGTCTCATATTTGACAATCGACTTTTGATCACTTTGCTACACAAAAAAGAAGAGTCTTCCTTAGGGGACTGTCTCGAGGCATTTAAGCTAACAATTAGTCAGTCTCCGGATATTCAAAACTCCATTGACTTTCGTCGCACCCAGTCATATTCTACTCTATCTCCTCCTTCACTCTCAAACTTTCAACCCGCTGCACCCCAGCAACAAAAGTCCTTCAGAGCACACTCTCAACGCATTTATGCAAGAGCTTAGGCAATGTGTGGCTAAAATAAAAAAAATTGACTCTCGTGCAAACTCAACCCATTTCCAAATCAGAAAACTTGGATCAATTTATTACTAATGAAATACGGGAGAATGAGGAAGAAATATTTTCTAGTGAGCCTATAGTTAATCCATACTGGCAGTTTGTCACAAGTGACACCGATGACTATACCGATATGCAGAAACATATTGAATCCGTTATCAATGTTGAGTCTAGGGAACAAAGTCGATAAGCAAGTGAGTATGCTAGTAGGGAAAAATCAATCAAAGTCAAGAAAAGAGAATATCTATTCGAGTCAAGGTACTTTCATCGAGTCAAATCAGAAGGATTTCAATCACTTTACAAGTGAATGCTATATTGATAAGGTTGAGCAAATTCAAACATTGGTAGACCCTACTCCATGGTCTAGTATTGATGAGTGGATATCCAACGCAGCCTCTCCTACACTTTCTTTGTCTCCACCTAGGAAGCACGGGTACCGGTACGGTATGGGTACGCGATACGGCAAAAATGAAAAAAAGTAGGGTACGGGTATGGTTGGGTACGTTAGTGTAATTTTTTTTCCCCCTATTTTTTAGATGTAGGCCCACATAGCCCACATGGAGAAAATCTATTAGAGTAAAGAAAGTGTTTGACACCTGTGGTAAATATGATATTTCAAAAAAATATTAGGGTTAAGTGTAATTAACACTAGATATTTATTTCTACCCATCACCCATGATCACGACTGGCAGCAGTATAGCATCACAGTAAATAAGTTAGTGTATTAAAGAAAGTGGTTGACAGCTGTTGGCATTTTTTTAAACAAGTGGATCTGCTGTACCCATAAAAAACAGCAGACTTCTTCTTTTTGACTACTCACCGACCAAAAAAAAAAGGAAACAAAAACACGAAAGAGAGAGAGAGGCTAACACAGAGAGAAAGAGAGGCGCTTACCAGACAGAGAGAGAAGACGACGACGACAACGAGAGTGAAGACTCTTCAATCAGAGGTGAGCTGATCGACGAGCAGTGGTGATGATCGGAGAAGATGACCGGAGAAGAGCTCAGGAGTAGAGGTGCTCTGATGATCGAAGGAAATGACCGACGACGACGATTGACTAACGAGTCCCACTCTCTCTCTCTCTCCGCATACCCATTTCCCATTTTCGTATCCATTCCCGTACCCACGAAGTATCCTCCCGTACCCGGAACAGTGCAAAAGTACCCGGTACGTTTTGGCCGTACCCTGTACGTATTTTGCCGTACCCAGCCGTACCCGTACCAGTACCGGTACTCGTACGGCGACATTTCTGGCGTACCGGTCCACCATGCATGTCTGGTATAATGTCACCTAACTGCGAGTTAACACCTTTATCATCCAGTTGTAATGTTTAATTTTGTGAGCCAATCAAGTATATGTACAACTATTGTGACGTGATCAAGCTCGATGGGTGAAAAGTGATGATGCTAGTGATGACAATGGTGGAATTGAATGGGATTTTGTCTTTAGAGCTAATATACCCAAGCCTAATCATAAAATTTTGGTAAAAATATTGCTTTTCAAGCACATATCCCATAGTATGCCAATCTTGCCTCTATTTTTGCTAAGTACTTGATACACATGGTTGGACAATTCAATAAATTTCTTTTTGTACCAAATGAGTTCGCCTGGAAAGATCCATACATTGGTAATTATAAGAAGCGCCTAAAACCATTTGAGTCTAACGTTATACCTCATACGTACTACTAATGAGTTAGTTTTATTTTTCTTTATTTTTGTTTTAGTTCTTTGGTATTTTTCCTGTGTCGCTAACCAGTTGCGGGAAATGAAAAAAGAACTAGTTCATCATGCGAGGTAACCCCGTGAACATCTCACGATTTATTTCTCTCTACTACATTGAGGACAATCCATCATTTAGATTTGGGGGAGAGGCTATTATTTTTTAGAAATTTTTGTTCACTGCAATTGTAGTTTTATTTGTTAATATTTTTTTGTGTTAATTAAAAAAAAAACACTAGTCATTTTAACGCTCAAGACTACCTTTCATTCTATGCTTTGAGTGACGGAGCCTAGTTGTAAATATTTGGAGCCTAAGCATGAGAATTTTATTGGAGTCTATTATGCTAGCTTGTTTGTAAGGTAGTCCATGTCTTCATGTTAGGAAATAATTGCACTACACTTTGGCCAAGAGTATTTTTCTTAGTTGATGAGTGAGCATGATTTGATGACATTAAGGATAAATAGTGGAGGCTGATAACCCAGTGAGCTTTTGAGCCATTCTTTTTCTTGGAGGGCTATTACACATTTACTCTTAATTTTCTTTGGAAGCGCAATATTTGGTTGCTAATCTCATTATTCTTTGATTTGGTTAGATACTGAGAAATCATCCAATGAACACTGCACTTGAAAACTTGAAATCTGTTGAGATCATGGAAGTTAGAGGATCACCCAGAAGCCAATCCATGTTGAACCCATTTAACCCATGTACATATGGGCTAATGTAGTTTTATCCAATTAAGACGCAAAACACAATATCAGCAGGTCATAAGTGGGCGGACATTGATGGGTTCATGTGGCTAATTTTACTAATATTGCTTGGATAGAATTATCTTGAGAAGGGGAAGCACGTGAAGTTAAAATAATATGCATTTATTCTACAAATGCAAACAAGAGAATCATAAGCAAATGAATATGGGCTTCCAAATAAGAGTTGCAATGATATCCCAAAAAATATAATACTAAAGCAATATATGTGAAAATATTACTTGTATTCACCTATTTGGTTAATGGAAGATATAATACCTACCTACATTTTTATACATCCATACATGTGTTGTGCTCCGTGTATGATGTGAGCAGGTCAAGAGTAACTAAGATGCTAGGGGAAAAAAGGACAAAAAAAAAAAAGCTTGCATCCCAAACAAGCAGGATGCCAACCTAATATCAGAAGCGTAGGAGTTAATGTAATACCTAACCAAGCATCTCTATAGTTTTAGACATGTAGCAGATTATTTGGTACTATATGATATTAGTTTTTACTTTGTACTGTATGATATTAGGACAAGAATGGGTAATTTAGGATAGTAGGCACCGGAAGGCTTGGTGTGTGCATGTGAGACACACATTTGAATTTTTTGTCGTGTAAGCATGAATAAGGAAAAAAGAATTAGGAAAAAAGAAAAAATGGAAAGCAAATAAATAGTGGAGGGACGTGTCTTGTTTAGACACCTTTGGACTTGGGTCAACCGGTTGTATAAAAGCAAACAAGAACAAAAGAATTAAGGGGGGAGGAGGAATAAGTTCCAGAGGGAGTTACACTGCAAGCTAATTGTTGGAGAAAACACGGCTAAGGTTTCAGCTGCGGGCCGGAAGAAGGGGAAAAAAGTAACACGAGAACGGGAAAATGGGAGGAGAGGTAGGGGAAGCTTAGCACATGAGAAAATGATGGAAAATGTATACGGGAAATTATGGAAGTACAAAAGGAAGTGGGAATGGCTTTTCAATAAAAAAATCTTTGTTTAGATTGAATTGGTGGCGTAAATCATTCAGTTTTCTATTTTGATTGGGTTTAGTAAGGTAGAGTATTGTGTCAGAATATGGGGTGTTACAGATACCTTGAATCTTAGCCTCAATCTCCTTCTCCCTCAACTGTTCCCGGTGGAAATCTTGGAGAAATGGAAGAAGTGCTCGTAGAATATATCTGGAGTACTGAATGTTTTCTTCACTATTCACGATCAGTTCCATCTTCTTCAGGTGCTACACCATAAAAGGGGAAAAAGATATTAAGTTCCATTCACACACATCTGAAAGAGACCAATAAAGCACACCAGTATGCTGTACACACGGACTTTGATTGGCACTTCCAAACGCAAGCATGACTTGCAATTGCAATTGTATTGACAAACAGGACAAGCATTGGCAAAATCTTCCTCAGTCATCTTCGGATACCTACATACAATTCACCAACAAATGATAACCACAATCCATATAAGAAAAATAAGATAATATCTTCGAGCGATGGAGTACTTTACAATAGCTTTAATTGCAGATACAAGTTATAATTACAAACTAAAGAAGAACTGGCAACGCCAGTTTAGCACTGTACAAAGCCATTTGTTAAGAGCATTGCTGGTACATAAAAGTACAAATTGATACTATTGCAATGTGAACTGTAACTTGTTAAAAAATGTGGTTTGACTCTTAAAATTTGGGCTTTAAAAAGTGGTACAGACCAAATAAAAACTACTATAATAGTTGAAGGACGCATCTCCCACTTCAAATTTAAAGAAAGAGGGCATCTCCGTCGTGTCTCTAACGTGCAAAATATGATGTCTAACTCAAAAGCATCTGCATAGAATTTTCTACTCATCCAATCTCCAAGCACAAATCTCAATTGTCCACTTCTGGCTCCCCCTTCAAATTTACTTTTCAAGTTCAATTGTTCCCAACTTTCTGTCAAGAATTGTTTCACATTCGGTCGAAAACTATTTTGCAGATCTCCCTCGTAGAATTCTAAAATATATTCAACCTTCGTGGATTATAATTAGACTTGATCTCATTTAGGTATAGTCAACATACCATTACTTTTACTACCATTTTACCAATCCACGATATAAACTTTAAAAGTCTATTCATATTAGCAGAGTAAATAAAAACAGTGAAAAAATGGAGGACAATTCTCAACCTTTTTTTCACTATTTTTGGTTGAGACTCTGTTTGGGAGCTTCGAGAAACTAAAGAATCCATTTTGGAGTTCGGAGCATGGTATTGTAGAGACCCATGTCTAACTTGGTTTATTTAATATTTCCTCAATGTGACATGAGCGATATTTAAACTCTCTCTCTCTCTCTCTCTCTCTCTCTCTCTCTCTCTCTCTCTCAAGGTAGGGTTTTCTACTAATTCCTTAAAAATGCAAGTTATCATGTTGAGAGTTATTTATGTTGTTGTGCTCTAGTAATATATCATATGAAAAAGCCCTAATTTGAGTGCTATAATGTAAACTTGCTATTTACTTGTAGATATAAAATTGTTGGATCTATCAATTGGGTGTAGTAGGAATATTATCCCTTTGAATACTTGTGCTTCCTAGTATTGGGTTGTGTTTGCTTTGGTTGCTAATGGATGCTAGTTTCCTTGCAAGCACTATTTTTTAGTACAATGATGAATAGTTGTTTGTATTTTGTGAAGAGCACATTATTTTTTTATGCATTTGAAACGGATTCGTCTCTTATTTGAGATGGTCAATAAGTAATTGATGAGTGCAAGTTGATACTTGTTATTGGGATTGGATTTTCATGATTCTTGGAGCAAAAGTTAAGAAGTTTGAGGGTACATGTTGGGGGTTTCAATGATTGGAATTGATACTTGTTATTTCGGCTTGCAAGCCATGTATTGGAGGCCGGCTTGACCATTTATACGTGTTGTGTAGCCCTACACATATGGATAATGAATTATCCGTCGGTGCATAGTCTGTAAACCCGCGTGGGAAAAGATGCCCCATAGACCTTTGGGTTAGTAGCCCATAAATTTGGATGAGTATGGGACTTGATCAGTCGCCTGGGATTGGTACACACATTATAGCCAGAAACATATGGATAATGACCTTATCCGTTGGTGTGTAGCCTGTAAGCCCGCGCGAAATAGGGTGCCCCATAGACCTTTGGGTTAGTAGCCCATAAATTTGGATGAATGAGGTTCCTGATCAGTCGCCTAGGATTGGTACACAACATTGCCAATTTGAACCCTTGGTTTTATGTGCTCTTAGTTTATTCAACCGGCAACTTTAGTTTAATAACTTGCATTGTTTTATGTTTCAAGGACTTGGTTATATTAATTTTTGGAACAAGTATATTATAAAGTTTAATAAGAAAAAATACATGAGTACAAGCATTCATAATTTTTAAACATGTTGCTTGCATATATTAGTTTCTACTAGATTATGTGTGGGCGGCCGTGCTCACCCCTACTTTACAGGTTCGAAGGACAAGAACAAACTTTGATAGACTTGGTGGTGGAGCTAACTTTTGTATTAGACGAGTTGAACTAGTATTGTTTTGTTAGACCTTGAAGGCTATCTTTTGACTATATGTGTATTTTGACACTGGGCATGTAATATAAACTTTGGGTTCTACTCTTAAACATTTTGATTTGTCCTTTTGGCAAATATTAAGGAAAACTTGTATTTTTGTTGTACAAGAACTTTGTAAGGACTTATATTAAGTTTTGATGCCTTGATGGTTATTAAGTTTTGATGCCTTGCTGGTTAAATGAAAACTTTGATGGATTTAGGGAGGGAACCACTTCTATTCTTTTAATTTTGGTTGGAGTTTGGAGTTTGGACTATAGATCAATGTATGATGAAAGCAAGAATTTTATTTTGGCGAACATCATCTTCTTTATTACATGTAGTTCATGGATAATCTCATTTAAAAAAATCATATTTACGGATTATATAAAAATTGGGGCGTGACAGTATGATAGGCTTTGAGAGAGAGTATTAAAGCAAGAGTTGGATATTTGAAACATATTCTTGGGCAGGACCTTAAACTTTCCAGAGCAAGTCTACCCATTTGTCATTTTAGGTGCCAAAGCTATAATTTGACCCCAAAAAATTGGCAAAATACAAGTCCATCCATCATCATTAGTTGATGCCAAAAAATTAGATTAGGCAAAAGTTGTTTTGACACTAACAGGTGAACTTATTCTAAGTTGAAATATTTGAAGTATCTGCTATGGACATGCTACACGAAACCTCGGATAAAATTCAAGTAAAAGAGTGAATTATGACAAATAAGCAGTAGCACTAAAATAAATCACATATTAGCACTAAACTAAATCACATATTACCATGTAGTCATGCAAGGAACACAATATCGCTTAGTCTTGCAACCGGTACACCGAACAACCCGTCCTTTGTCATTCCTCTGGCACTGATGACACATATTTGACTCTATCAAAATACCCTAACAGATCCAAAAAGGTCAGAAAAATAATCAGAAAACCAGAACTAACCAATCCTTTAGTTACACATAAAGGACAGTAGCACAAATGAAAGCAAAACATTCTGTTTACTTGTTCATCAGTCTTCCCACCAGCCCTGCCCGGCTTGGTATCTTTCTTTTCATCCTTTGAAGCTCTTGTAGCCCTGAGAGGACGCGGGCTCTTCATGCCACTCACTTTCGTAGGATCAGAGTTCCCGTCATCTTCCTCATCTCTCGCTTTCTGTTTTGACTCTATCAAATTCCCCTATCGAATAACAACAATGTCAGAAAATTGGCAAACAAACCAGAAGTAACCATCCAGTTACCCAAAAACAAGAAATGCTATAGCGACCATATTCGGACTGCGTGATGTGCCGCAGTTTTATTAGTAGAATGTGCTCCAGCACGTCACAAGTACGGCGACACATTACATGGAACCCATATATAGCAGTAATAGCACTAATTGAAGCAAAAAAACATTTTGTACTTGTTCATCCGTCTTCTCCCCGCCATCCCTATCTTCCTCATCTCCAGCTTTCGACTTAGGTCTTCCCCTTTTTTTCTTCTTCTTGACGTTCTCATAGATTTCATTTTCCTCTGTATCATCCCTTGCTTTCTGTTTTGACTCTATCAAATTCCCCTGTCGGATAACAAAAATGTCAGAAAATTGTCCAAAAAAAAAAAAACAGAAGTACCCATCCAGTTACCCAAAACCAAGAAATCCTATAGCGACCATATTTGGGGACTACGTGATGTGCCCCAATTTTATTAGCAGAATGTGCTCCAGCACGTGACAAGTGCGGTGGCACATTACATGGTACTCATATATAGCACTAATGGAAGCAAAAAAAAAACATTTTTCACCTGTTCATCCCTATCTTCCTCATCTCCCGCTTTCTTTTTTGAAGACCTACTTAACCCCCCATTCGATTTCCTTTTTCCCTTCTTTTTCTTCTTCTCGTCGATTTCATCCTCGTCGTCTTCATCATCAGGGAATGCTGCAGCAATCGGAGCCCTAACCCTACTCGACCTCCTTATCCCCGATGTACCACCTTTCTCCCTTCCACCACCTCCTTGCTCTTTCTCTTCCATTGACGGCGTTTCATCACTGATCACCTCCTTCTTCACTCCTCCATCATCATCATCCACTGAATAATCCCCTTGCTTTTTCTCCTCCATCTTTACATCTCTCATCGACGGCGTGTCATCACCGTTCACCTCCTTCTTCACCCCTCCATCATCATTCTCATCAAAACCCCCATCTTCTTCCTTCTCCTCCATCTTCACATCACCAATTTCAGCCATTGGAACAGAAACTTTACAAGCCGATCAAAAATTGGCAGAGAAATCGAATTGAAAGTAACAGTTTGCACGAGCAATAAATTTTTTTTGGGGGGGGGAGAGACAAAAAAAAAATGGTTCTTTAGGGTTTTTGGACTTCCTGCGCCTTGCTGTTCTGGTTTTAATACACCTGCAGTGAAGACAAGGGAGAAGCGGCGTCTTCTAACGTGCGCCCAAGGTGCGCACGTGTGTGTTCTAGATGACTAGTATGTACTTGGACAACTGGCGCCGTTGGATTTGGAAGGTGTTTGTCTAGAGATGAAAAAATGGGCGGGAGGGGAGAGTGGCAAGCAAGAAAGGATGTTTTTTGTGATTTTTTATTACTATTTCGAAAAACCATTTTCTTGGTTTTGGTGATGAATTTAATTAGTAGTACTCCATTTGAACAAGATTTCAAATTACAATCAAAACCGCCGAAAGGTTTTGTTTTTAATTGAAGCCATTTTTTTGGGTTTGGATTGGTGATGAATTTGGTGGGAATATATGAAAGGATTTCAAATTGCAATCAAAACTTGGCCAAACATATAATGGGTCCACTTCGAAGGATAGAGAAGCCGCATATAGCTATGTGTGGGGACCACACCCCATGTGAGAGAGGATGTGGCTGAGTGTGTACATGGGGGTGTGTATGTATCATTTTTGTATAGCTATTGCCCGGACATAGAAATCTTGGTGTGATATATTTTATATTTGTTTGTTTTTTCCCATTCAAATATCAATATTCCATTGAGGGGGGTAAATTTTAGACACCCCCGATCCAAAACATATTTGGGCACATCATAACCCAAATTCCCCCCTCTGACCCCACTTTTCTTGCCCTTTTCTTTAAACACGGTGAGAGAAAGACATTTGAAGAGGAATAGAGAGAGAGAGACTAATCTGGATTTTGTGTCTTAGTGTGTTTTGGTTACACAAAAAATTGGGTTCGATTGGAGGAGAGAGAGAGACTAACCTGGGTTTGGGTTTTGATCTGATGTGTTTTTGCTATTAAATATGGATGGGACAAGGTTGGTTTGAGAAATCCGAACTCCTGGTGGGTGATATGGTTACGGTTGAGATGGAGATGTGGGTGGGGTCTGAGACATCCGATGAGGTTGGTCTAAGATTTAGGCATGTTGGTGTGATGCTTACGATGGGGATGGGGTGGCATGGTTTATGGGAACAACCATAGGGCAAGGAAGTGTGAGCATGGGTTGTATAACGTCAAGTTTACATCAAATGTGACATCCTATCAGGCCACTATCAATTAGAGGATAGGTCATTTGATTTTAAAACGAGGATTGTCAAAGCCGAAACAAATTAAGTTACACGGGAAAGCGGCGGGAGAACGAGGTAAGCGAGGCAAATCGGAAAAAGATGATTGGAGAACACTTGCAACTCTATGTGGTGCCATCCCTTTCTGATGTGGTGCCATTTATATAGATGGAGAGCAAAAAAGAGTAAAGTGATAAGACTGCGAGCAATTCCAGTCCAAACTCAAACTTGAATTTGAGGCAGAAAATTCTCAAAATGTTGCTCAAGTCTTTCAACCAAACCTAGATCACATGAAGCTTTGCCCCTTTTTTTTTCCCAAATGAATGGAAGCCTATTTATGGAACCAAAATTGCAATGGTGTTCGGTAAAAAAACAAACAACAACAACAACAACGGTACTCTGCAACAACTGTCGTGCAGCAGGTATAAGGTTTGCAACTTCCCCTACCCCGCTAGGCCATCAACTTGAATAGGGAACTTGTACCATTTTCGTATTGCAAAGTTATACCTATTTAAGAGCAATCGTTGCGAAGTACCGTTTTTTTTTTTTTTTTGGAGAGCACCATTGTTGTTGAATGGCATAAGTGCAATTTCAGTTGTGCATAAATAGCCGTTGCAAGTTTGATTCAAGAAATGGGCCTCCATTCATTTGGGAACTCATACCACCTAAATAAGTAGGCCCCTGAAACCAATCACCAATGAGCATTTTTATAGTGAAAATACCCCGAATTATTATATGCAAATTAATAATAGTTCAGACAAATAATTTTTTTTACAAAAATTAGAATAAACAATAGCTAAAAAAACTCAAAACCCTAAAAAATTGGATTAAACTGTGCATACACATTAACAATGAGATTAAACAAACAAAGAATGAAAAAAAAAAACTTTGAATGTGGAGTAAACAAACAATTTCGAACCTGATTATGACTCAATACCCGTATTCAAATAATCAGACAAGGATCATAGCGTACAAAGTGGGATCCCTACCATTATCTCTGATATGCCAACCCATGTTAGATTAACACCCTAACTGATCGAAAATCACTATTTTTTATGGATTCTCAACTGTTTTCTCAGTGATCAATTGTCGACAAGGACAAAGGAAATTCTTTCGCTGCTCTGCTTTCTCGAAACCTACGGGACCACAGTGAAAAGGAGAGAGAAGGAGATCGGTTTTTTAGGGCTACTCTACTCACGTGCCTCTCACAAATCTATCTTCCCTCCAAAACATGCCCTTCGTCTTTTACTTTGCTATCTCAATGTCTAATAGGGCCATCTCAGCGAAAAATGGTGCCATGTGGAAGTTTCCATCCAAATTTGGACGGTACATTGGGTCAGGTGCCTAATTTAATAACAGGCGAAGAGGATATGGGTCTAATTGAAATAAGTAACAGGATAGATGTTTATGAGACATTAGAGTGAAAGAACATGGGTTTTGTGTTTAATTAAAAAAAAAACAGAGATAAAATATACCATAAGAAAACTTATGAACACGGAGTAGCAAAATCAAGCATAAAAACAAGCAGATATACAGAGTTCATGTTTGAAGTATGTATATCAAAAGCAAGTATGCACGAACATGGAGTAGCAAAATCAAACACGTGTACAGAGTTCACGTTCAGATATGATTTCATTAAAAGGAAGTATATAAGCTTAATACAGAGTCCACGTTCACAAAAATGGCAGAGAAGATTTTTGCGTTAACTTACCCGAGAGCTCTCTTGCAACGGAGGAAAAAATGGAGGAGGAAAATGGGGTGGGGATGACAAATAGCTAGAGTATAAGGTTGTGGTGGTGGGAATAAAATGAAGGGAAGGTGAAATGAGAGGAGGGAACGTGAAAATTGGGTTGCGAGGAGTTAGGGGTTCACATAAAACGGGTCGGGCTTATACTATATAATAACGAGATTTTGCATTTTCAAGCCCATTTATAATTGGGCTTCATTTAATATGCCCAAGCTTAAACAAAATAAAATTGAAATTGTTGAGAAACAGAACTACAACACAAGTGGGGGTCTTGACAGGGCCGGCCTTGGATACAAGCCATCCAGGCGATAGGTTTGGGCATTTTTGGCCCCAAAAATAGGGCCCCCAGTTCGAAGTAAGAATAAATACTAATAATTAGGGCGGGGAATGACAAGCTAGTCCTATTTTTTGTGTTTTGTCCCGTCCAAGCACTTTAATGTGTTTCACTTCCAAAAAAACCTTGGAATCTCACGCACGCGTCAGCCTCTCTCTCTCTTTTCTCCCATTCTCCCCCCCC
>JAXBDA010003450.1:0-34586 GCA_036023075.1 Gaultheria prostrata
GGTTTCATATTTTAAGTCAACCTTAAACCAACGTACTAATAATTACTAGTACCCTTTTGAAAGAATTTATGTCGATATAATGATATTTTCTATCTCGGTTTTGCATTCGCAGGAAGATTGTTATAGTTAACAGGAGGTTTTGCAACGTAGTTGGATATTTGTAAGCTTTTCCATAATTCTATAAGTTAAATTAAACTAACAAAAACTTAGTCCGCGTAATTTCATGAAAAGCGAGAGTACAATATCTCTGTCAATAGATTTTTTTTCTCTCTTTTTTCCCATCTCTCTTTTTTTGTGAGTGTGAATTTTGGTTGAACTAATGCATTACGTGTACATCTAAGAATTAGTTAGATTGATAGGTGTTATAATCCCAAAAACTAGTATATGAGCCTAGTCAGCCTTTGTAGCCATAACCAATTAATTTTGAGTTAGATGCTTTAACACAAATCAGAAGGATCGGAGGAGAAAAAAATTGAACAAATATAAATCTGAAGGAGAACAAGTCAGGAAAATATAGCCAGAGGTAGAGCATCCAACAAGAAAGCTGCTGTGTTAATCCAAATCTCTCTCTCTCTCCAAAATTTGCTCTCTCTCTCCCACCAAAATCAAAGTTTTGGTTAGAGAGAAAACCACTCCTCTTGTGAAAAGAATTCATGCCAGTAACAGAATTCTACCTCTTCCTCACTGGAAGTTCTCATCTCAAAAGCCGTGGGACGACGCAAAGTAAAAATTCCATTCCAAAAGCCCTGGGATGGCACAAAGTTCAAAGTTTTGCCGTGAGGCTGGGCAAAGTGAATTCCATGAAAAACCATCGGGGAAGGTGCAAAGTTAAAAATCTGATACGCCGTGGGGGACGGCAATAATCTGTAATGCCGTCAGAACGGTGCAAAATTAATATTGAAAATCTGTCACCCCCGTCCGGGTCGGCGAAAAGTCAAAATTTAAAGTCTGTTTTGCCATCGGGGACGGTATAAAGTTAAAACTCTATTACACCGTCGGGGACGGTATAAAGTCGAAATTGGAATTTTGTTACGCCATTAGGGACTGTAAGCTCCATCGACTAAGCTCCCTTATATGCAGGGGCGGAGTCAGAACTAAATGTCAGTGGGGTCAAATTATTAAAGCAGAATAATAGAACAAAAAAAAAATACTAAAATGCGAAATAGAGAATAACTAAAGTAGATATATGTTAATAACATATAATTTCATTTACAATTAATTCCCCAAAAGCTCATTGAAATGCCAAACAAAAAGTAGCTACACTTGAATGCCAACAAAAAGTAGCTACACTTAAAAGCCAACAAAAAATAGCTAAGCAAATATCAATTTAAACCCTCTAACAGCGTTTACAAATGACTCCGGCGATTTTTCATATTTTGAAATCGTAGCATAAAAGCCTCATTTGTGATACTAGTAAAAATCTCCTTCTCAATATAAACAATCAAGCTATCATGCAACCATTAACCACCCATTCGTTTATGAAGTCGATTCTTCACAATCTTTATGGCAGAAAATGCTCTTTCTACTGTAGTTGTCGCAACAGGTAAAACTAGAGTCAAAGTCAAAAGCCTGAAAACCAATAGAAACCCTTTCGAGAAACATCACCAATTCCTTTCAAGTTTAAAAACTCAACACTAGACCGCACATCAATGATAAAATTCTCAAGTTGATCCGAAAGTGCCAAAAGCTCAGTGCCGGAGAAGTCTTTAGGATAAAATTCGACAAGCGGTTCAACTTTTGGTTGTCAAAACTTGCAAATGAATTGGATGGACTTAGACATGCAACACAAATAAGCAACTTGGTGTTTACTTCATTAAAGCGATTATTTAGCTCTTGGAGTTGCATATCTATGACAGTATAGAACAACTCGACGCGATAATGGTGAGAGATTGTCATTTCTTGAGCCCTACGCCTTGATCTTCCTTGAGAAACATATGTGCCTTCCATGTTAGGAATATCAATGTTATTCTTGCCACAAAATGCGAAAACTTCATCCAGATTTTCGCTCCCTCTAGCTCTAGACCGATCTGTTTTGGCGGTGGAAATTGGCGAGTCTTAGAGTTAGGGGGAAAATAATTGGGTGTTGTAAGGACTAGGGAGGGCAAAGGACTTTAGAGTTAGTGGGAAAATAATTGGGTGCGGTAAGGACTAGAGAGGGCAAATGAAAATTTATTTGGTGTGGTCAGTGGTAAGGAGGGCAAGTAGTTGAGAAAAAAATACCATATATAAGGGGCAAAAATACAAAATTCTAAAAAATATTATACATATCCTATTAAAATTTGACAACTCAGTGGGGTCAAGTGACCCCGCTTGACCCCCCTTAGCTCCGCCCCTGCTTATATGGTTGACACGTTTATGACTAAAACACATATATTTTGTGTTTCCCTTTATTGAATTGTACACTTATTTTTAGAGCGTATGTATAGATATGGCAAGGAATCATTTTGTCTTGTATTATTTTTTGAGTGCGGTAGTCCAATAAGGAAGATTGACAAGATTGTGAAGTTTATATATGGGAAGACTTTGTCTTTAAGGAAGAGTGGAAAGATTGACATGATTGTGAAGATTATATATGGGTAGATTTTGTCTTTAAGGAATGTGGGAAGATTTACATGATTGTGTGCACATCTTATATGGAATGATCTTACCTCTACATGGGTAGATTGCATTCTGCATAATTGATGATGGAAAGGTCTGCAAAATTGATGATGGAAAGTATCAAAAAAGGCAACAAGATAATTGAAGATGCATTTTGCTAAAGAGTCGCTCGAGGGGGTTGGTTGAGCGACTGCCTCTGCCTACAGGTTCAGGACTGCTCGAGCGAGTTTGAGGGTCGTTCGAGCATAAGTGACGTTTTTCATTTTTTCTATAAATATCAAGACATTAGAGTTCAGAAAGGACATTAAGTACAACCCTTATTTCCTGAGGCGATTATTTACACTCATAATATTCTCTGAGGGCTGTTGGATCTTGAAGTATTCAGAAATCATGGAATCTCAGTGCGAACTTCAAGAGGTGTACTTCATCAACATTCATCTTCAACTAAATACCTTTTCGTGGAGTTCGAAAGGTATTTCTGGAAGGCTTGAGGATTCAAGAATCGGTGATCATGCAAGGGTACGATGTGTGTGGATTCGGCAGGTAGTTCTTAGGACTCGTGGTGAGGATACACGGTCAGTTGGTAAGAATACTTGTAATCGTACAAAATTTTAGTGCATGATTCATTCCCATGGATTTTCCCATTTAGGGTTTCCACGTAAATCTTGTGTTCCGAGCAATTGTTTTTAATTGTGTGATTGGTTTATCTAGTACAAGCTAATATCTTAATTCTTGCAGTAGTTTGGAAATTTCAGGGACGGTACAAAGTTACGCCGTCGGGAACGGTACAAAGTTGAAAAACTATTATGCCCTGAGGGACTATACAAAGTTCAAAAGTCTTGCCATGGGATGGCCCAAAATTAGCAGCCTCCCTTGGGAATGTGTTTTCAATGCCGATCGAGCGGGTACCACGTGGTACCCGTGTGTGCTCATCCGGTCTACCATTTCAGTTTTGGACGGTCCGGATTTGGAGAGAGAAAGGGGGTTTCGATCTGGGCCGTCCAATACACTTTTGGACGGCCCAAATGTAGCGTTTAGGCACCAGCCGCACCACGTAGTACCCACCCAGTATCCAAATTTTTTTCCTCCCACAGCATCAAAATCACTAAATCAGCCCCACGCATGGGCTTTGTTATTTGACCTCCAACGACCAATTTCACATTAACCGCTTAACTGTTTCAAAAGTGTTAGCACTTCAGCATGCACAATTGCAGAACCGTTATAAAATAAAAGATAAAGGATAAACCAATTGAGATGAAAAAAATATTTTTTAAGGGTAAAACTGGAAAGTGATCATATTTTATGGATGTTTTTAGAAATTGACAAATATTTTGGGACATCTCAAAATGGAAAAAAAGACCAGCAATTTGGGACGGAGGAAATAGGAAATAACATTTAATCCTTTATATTTTCATTACATTTCGAAACTACCACAGTATATATAAACAAGAGAATTTTAATTAGGCATCCTATACTAAAATTAGACTTATGATTCTATCCTATGAGATTTGAATCTTTATGATTCAATCATGTAAATGTATTATCGGACCATTGTGCCCTTATTAACAATTTTAGTAGTATTTATTCTATACTGATAATATATCTATACTATAATTAATAACCTATTCCCTAATCCATAAACGTATTACAAGGGAACATTACACCCAGTATTCCATTTTCAATGGGAAACATGGGGCATTCAAAGACGTGTAAGGTGGAAGAGATAAGCTGAAGAAAGGAAACAATTGTTAAGTGTTGTTGTCCTTCTTTAATACCTTAACGTATACCTATGATAGTGGAGCCAACTTTGGACACATGTCGAGATTGAGACAATCAACGGTCCTCCTACGTAGTTCGCAAAGCATTAGGGTAGGATCGTTCTACCAAGTAATATTTTCCTTCTTCCTTTACTACGACTTTATTACGTAAATAAACAAGTTGGCTTTTTTGTCGGCAGAGTTGTTCGTAGGTACTCCCCTTGAGGGGTGTTTGGGTTCCCAGATTTTCGTTAGAGCCTTTTCTGTTATGGTATTGATTTATCTCCATAATACTCATGCCAATCAAGGAGAAATTCTCTCTCTCTCTCTCTCTCTACCAAAATTAGGAAGAAAGATGAAGACTGCATTGTTGAGATCGATTCAAGCATCTCTCAAGAGAGTCAACAATTCTGCCTCATCACCATCGCCTCACCTACTCCGCCATAGCTACTCATCGGCATCGGCGCCTGAGCGGAACCACCACCGCCATCCAGCCATATAGCACACAACGCCGCCCGTGCACCACTACCTTCTCCGATGCTGACTTTGATCGTCACTCCAATAGTCGGATACAAATATGCTAACGACAACCATCAATCCTCGATCGATCTCGGCGGCGATGAAAAAATCCAACGAGTAACCTCGATCGATCTCGCAATCTTATTTGATTACTTTCCTTTGTTTTGTTTTGTATGGTGGTGGTGGTTTCAAATCTTGTTAGTGACAGTATTTTTTTGTTCGATTTAATGGTGATTTTTTTTTCCCGATTCAAGGCGGGTGTTCTTTTTCGATATAATAATAATGGTAAATCAATAAATCATATTCACATATGTTTTAAAAGATGGTTATTTTGTACAGCGAATATGATTTATTGATTTACCATTACCATATTCACATGTGTTTTAAGAGATGTTAAATTGCGTACAGTAAATATGGTTTATTAATGTATCATGTTTTTTGTGGATAAAATGGTCGATCAGAATGGGAAGGACTACATGTGGTTTTATGGTGCATTAATCAATCATATTTTACATGGTTTTGGCTTGGGTTGTGGATTTATGGTGCATTAATATATCTTATGTTTTATGATTTTTTATGTGGTGCATTAATCTACCATGTTTTAAAGTTATTTTTGTATATAAAATCTAACTTTTATGCTTGAACTACACATACCTATTTTTTATGGTGCATTAAAAATGACATAATTATTTATTTTTAATTTTATTTCGAGATTTTAGGAAAGATCATGAGAGAGAGAGAGATTGAGATAGATTAGGAAAGATTAGGAGAGAGAGAGATTGAGATAAATTAGGAAAGATTAGGAGAGAGAAATGTTAGAAAATTAGGAGAGATAAATATTAGGAGAATTAGGAGAGAGAAATGATATTTTGGGGTTTATTTGAATTTCAGGATGGAACCATAAGTATTCAAATCTCATAGGATGGAATCATAATGATATTTTTGATACATGATGCCTAATTAAATCTCCCTTAATATAATTATAAATATATGTTTCATAGCATATTTCATACAAAAATATATTTTTATAGCTTATTTCATACAAAATTATGTTTTTACAGCATACTTCATACAAAAATATACTTTTATAGCATATTTTATACAAAATATAAATTTTTTCATAACATATTTTGTACAAAATATAATTTTTATCTTGGGTTTTTCTTTATAATGGAGTAGTTGATAATTTGGGCCCAAAAGAATGAAAAAGGTATG
Organism: Gaultheria prostrata; assembly: GCA_036023075.1. NCBI lineage: Eukaryota > Viridiplantae > Streptophyta > Magnoliopsida > Ericales > Ericaceae > Gaultheria > Gaultheria prostrata. The sequence continues at coordinate 6,090 of JAXBDA010003450.1, forward strand.
GCCCAATTAGAAAATACTAGATGGCCCAAGTTCTAGCATGACCCTAATATATAAGATAGTTATACACACAATATACTCACTACAAATATACAACGGAAAAAGATGAACAAGAGGCGGCAGCTGCGCAACAAGCAGCCATCGTTTGTCTCCGTCGATGAAGATTCGATCTCACTCGATCTCGATCAGTCTCTGTGTGTGTGTGTGTGTGGCTCTCACAGACTCACACCCTCTCTCGATCTCGATCTCGATCTCGATCTCATGCAATGCAAAGTACAAAAGTGACATCTTTCGGACGAAATCGCCGGTAAATCAATCTCGGCCGGTATTGTCTGATCCAGCGGTACCGACTGGTAAGGACCGGAATTGAGGACGGGACGAAATTGTAGGTGGGTGGCACCGTTTATAGCCAAATTCGGTACGTACCGACCGGTACGGTACGGGATTGACAACCTTGCTTCAAACTCTAGCCGCCGCTAGGTGGGGAAGCGGGCGGTTGTGTTTGGTTTTGGTTTTTGGTAATAATTTATGGCAGAAATGGAGATAATAATGAGAAAGAGGGGTGCCTCTAGTCCGATCCGGCGTGCCTCTTGCCGGAGTTTTTGTGTTCGGCCTCCCCTCCCAATCCTTTCCTGTTCCTTTGTTTCAAATAAGCTTCTAGGTACGATTTGCCGCTAATCACTCCGCCGCCACCGCACACCCTCCTCCGCTATGTTCCGACGGTGAATATGCGTTTTTGAGTTTTGGTTTAGCTGCGTTTCGCTGGTGTTATTCTATATTGCATCAAGTCTCGATTCTCCGGAGCCTCTGTGCTGCCACCCTAATTGATCAGTTCTAATGTTGGCTCTTTTCCCGCGATCGGACTACAGTTATGTTTTTCTCCTGTGTACCGACCCCCTCTGATCTAATGTGTGCATGCATGTCCCTCTTTTTCCAGTCGGTTGTTTGCTCAACTGCCCCCTCATTTCTCCCCCTTCCACGCCGAGTGACAAGCGACTGCTTCTTCCCCATTTGATAGGCTCCCCTTCCGATCTCCCCACCCCTAGTCTGGTCAGCTGTCTTCTCGACTCTGTCCGTCCCCCGCTCCAGTTATCCCCTTCCTCGTCCGATCGGATTTCCCTTTTTTTTTTCTCTCATTCTACCATCAAATTTGGTTCTCTGCTTTGTTGTCCCTTTTCCCCGCCTGATCCGATCAGTTCCCTTTTTCTCAAGTTTGTTACATGCATGTATGTCTGATGATTATGCTTTGGGGTTTATCGATCTAATCTGCCCGTGAGCTGATGGAATTTATATTGGGCTCTGTTTTATTTTGCTTGGAGTTTTGTTCGCTGTGCTGGTAGTTTTTTCATTTTTCAAATACTTACTTTAAAACTCAATTTTTTTGCACTTTCTCTAAAAAATTAGAAATTATCAATTTTTAATCTTTAGCAAAATATGTTCAAAAGATTTGTCTCATTTTAAAGGTATTGTGAATAGCTTTTAAATGGTATTAATAACATAAAAAGTATATATACAAATTTAAAGTTGTGCCCATTTTATGAATTAAAATAGAGCGAGTAGTACTTTTTTTTAATTATGGACACAAAATACCATTGTGACACTCTACATTGTTAACTTTATAAATGTTTTCTATGAATAATCACAGTTTGACGTGACAACTTTTAATTATCGAGTTTTGGTTATACCATTAGTAGTGCTCCTATGCTATAAAATGAGTTAACCGATCAGAAAATACTCAATTCACCAACTTCCCAAGTAACCGACTACTTCTATCAAACGCCAATCGAAATTCGTGAAATGCGTTCATATATAGAAACGATAAAATCAGAGGTCTTATGCTGGCCAAGCTCCAAAAAATCTTATATAACAGTAGTTGTTTGATACGTATTAAATTCTTAAACCAGTTCAAAAAAAAGGATATACTTAACAATTCAAAATTACTAACGATTAATTAAAAGCTACCTCCATGGGAAATGGGAATGGCTAACAACCGAACAAAGACTAACTTTTAATTTTTTAATTTTTTTTTTTTAGAATCAAAATGTAATCCGTTTTTTGCAAGAAACAGGATACTTCTATTTGAGTAGTCGTTTTCTGAAACTGGTTCAAAAACAGGATACTTACCAATCATAATTATTTATAACAATTCCCTATAAGCTACCTCCATTGGCACACTTGGTAACAAATCAACTAGTAACTTTTTAGGATGAGAGTGTTCCAATTTTAAAAGTAATGGTGCAGTACACACCAGTTGTACCATAGAACAACGTACGTTTTTGGTGTATGTTACCCATTTTAGTTATGAAAGGCGTTCTGTTCAAAAAAAAAAAAGTTATGAAAGGCGTGTACCTAAGTACCTTAGAACATACCCAACAATAACTCCCAAAAAAAGTTTGTGAACAGTGCACATATCTATTATAATTTGACACTTTTTCTATCAACACTTCAACAACACTCTCTATTTTACTTACTTTCTATTAAAATATATAAATTTATTGAGAGAGAGAAGAGAGAAGAGACGTGTCCCTTAACAATTGGTGGAAAGGGAGATGGGTAGTGAATAGTGCCGTCCCAAAAGTGGAGATATTTGTTCAGACACTGTTCATCATGACATTTTAGGGAGATGTTTGTTGAGTCTCCTGGATAATTGATTTGATGTTTGACTCTCTATTATAGCTAAATATATCAATATAAAGAACCTGTTGCACTTGCTCTTAGTCCTTAGAAAGTATATGATTTGCAGGAAAAAATATTTTAGCCAAAAAGTTTAGATGCTCAAAATAACCTCTCGATCGCGAACACCTAATAATAAATACCTCATCCGAGTATTTCACCTTGCGGAGTAAACGTGGAGCTATAGTTGTTTGGTACTAACTTCACATTTCAAGTCCAGCACCATCACTTTTATGAACTCCAGTAACCCGTCACTGGGTTTTATCATACTTCCTCCGTCCCAAAAAGATTTACCTAGTTACACTATTCACATGCATCGAAAAATTATTCCTATCTTTTAATCTATAATGATTTATATATCAAATATGGATCTTATTTGATATATCTCAATTAATTTTATAAAACACATATTTTAAATTCGTAAGAAACATTCTATATTGTGAGATAAAGATATGACCCAGTTTCTCACTTGATTTTATCAAAAATTTGATAAAATCAAAACTTGATTTTATCAAGTGGGGAGAAAAGTTTGATAAAATCTCATATTTTTTTCTCCACTTGATAAAATCAAGAGTTGATTTTATCAAGTGGGAAACTGGGCCATAATTTTTTGAGATATCCAAAAAGTAAACTTGGTAAATCTTTTTGGGACGGAGGGGTAGTATTCCGAAACGATTAAAGAAAAGTGGAGCAAACAAAACCTAGTGGATAATATTGTATGGATTGGGGTATTGCATGAGAGGGGTTAATAACTTAATATAGAAAAGAGGGAGAAAGACAACGAGCGTTCTTTTTGTAATTACTACTAATAAAGATGAGTAACTAACAATATTGCAATACATGGGTGGTCCGGTACGGATTTGCACGGTTGTGCTGGTAAATATCTGAAAACGTAATTAATTTTTCCATTTGCTAAAATGGGAATTCCATAAAATTAAATGGTTGAACATTTGCTAAAATTAACCCATTTCCATTTGCTAAAATGGCTTGATTTTAACAAATAGCTTCCTTATTTGCTAAAATCAATCAACTTAATTTTATGGAATTCCCATTTTAGTAAATGGGAAACGAGGATAAGTATAAGTTCTAATTAACATTGCTACACACAATGCCTTTTTCATAACATTTGTTGGATGGACATTCGTCGCTCCATACGTCACGATCCAAATTCGATCCTAGAAGTCGTGACCAGACAAGCGGGTATGAAGCCGCAGAAGGAGTACTGATAAGTGCTAAATCAGCTGCAATTATAGTTATGCAAACAAAACCCCAGTCAACTTTCACACGCTATGCCCTAAGACATATAAACAATTCAAATTATGATCTAATGATATATAACAAACGACAACTGGATATGGTTAGTGGGTTTATAACCAAACAAATAGGTAATCCCTAAAAAAGAAGATACTGCCTATAGCCGTCTGTTTCAATAAATATTCCGGTTGAAAATACCATGTACGATACTACTCGGACGAGCGTTCTTATTTTGATAATCCCTCCAATCTCGTTTCGTTTTCATGGTATGAAAAGTCATGTCATTTTGGATTTAATCGGTCTGTAAGTTCTGCAGTTTTGATCTCGGATTTGTTTATTATTAATTAGTATAATTGATTACAGATTCTAAAAATCAATTCCCCTTTATCTATCTCTCTTATGGGGTACGAGGTTCCAACTCTGACATCAAGGCACAACAGGGTGCGTGCCCTCCTTTGGAACTCATCCTAGAACAATTAGTTTAATAGGAAAATATTTGTTCGATCCATCGGTTTTTTTCCCATGGTAAAATGAGATTAAAGACAACAAATGTTGTTTTTGTAATTAATAATGATAATAACCATCCATGTTGCCAATACATGGGAGGTAGAGTACTTCACGGTTGTGTTGGTGGTAGTTAGGATTAACATTGTTATACACAATTGCGGACCCCTGTTTGAAAAACCTCTCTCTCTCTCTCTCTCTCTCTCTCAACCTCTCCCTCTCTCCTCGTTCCTTTTCTTCTTTCTTCTCTCTCTCTCTTTTTTTTTTTTGTCATTACTACAATAAACTTAAAAGATCACGGGTAAAACCCATAATGTTTATAATTTAATCACGGTTTTAAAACCGTAGTTGATGGAGCCGTTATTAAAAGTCTTTCAAGATTCAACCACTGTTTATGCTTGTGATTAAATGAATATCCAAAATGATATGTAAACGCATAAAGCGTGATGTTAAACAAGATAAGACCACGGTTTGGACATCAAACCGTGGTTAAAGATCGTAAAAGATCACAATTTGCAAAAAAAAAAGTGTTTAAAGACAGTATACAATTACGGTTTACATGACAAACCGTAGTCAAATCAACAATATTATCACGGTTTGAAGATAAAACTGTGATAAAATTAGTTTTACGATCACGGTTTGGATAAATAATGTAATTACAAATATTATACAATCACGGTTTGCTAAAAAAACCGTGATTAAATTAACTTTACTATCACGGTTTGGACAAATAACGTGATTACAAATACTGCACGTACAATCATGGTTTGCCCAAAAAATCGTGAATAAATTAATTATACAATCACGGTACTTAATGTGACTTGCCACGTGGCACCATCTTTACAACTTCTAAATTCTTATCCCAACATGCATTTGCTAAGATTTGAACCCCCAACCTTTCAAGTCTTATCCAATACTCAACCACTATGCTACCTAAAAAAAATGTGTATGTACTATATTTTCATTTATTCCCTTTTATATTACAACAAATATGTAATATATTTTACATCAAAAATATATTAATTGCATTATATTATATTATTCTATTTTATAAAAATTATACAATCGACCTCGTAAATTTGGTCGCCGTAACGTATTTACTAATCCATCACACTTGTAATCGAAGTATGATTAATATGCAAACATGTTTTATTAAGATTGAAAAAACTATGAGAAAAATGATTTTTTAATCACGGTTGTAACAAAGCGTGGTTAAAATAAACACATTTTATCACGGTTTGTAACAAAGCATAATGAAATAAACACATTTTATTATACTTGAAATCGAAGTGTGGTTAAAATATACGAAACACGTTTTATCAAGGTTGAAAAAAATGTGATAAAAAAGTTTCTTTTCACGGTTGTAACACGATGTGGCTAAAATAAATACATTTTATCACGATTGTCACAAACGTGGTGAAAATAAATACATTTTGTCACACTTGTAACAAAGCGTGGTGGAAATAAACACATTTTATCATGCTTATAGGACAATGTAATTAAATTAAGCAATTACAATCACAGTTCTTTTAATCCTATGATAGTTATTATTAATCACTACGGTTTATTAGCAAAGTAACATTAAAAACTCACCATGCATTTCTTTATGTTTCATCAAAACCGTAATCTTTCAAATTTTCTTAGTGTGATCTCTATCAGTTATTCTAGTAGTGTGTTTGATCTCCGATGCACATATTTGGTTTTTTTTTAGAAGAAGCTCGGTGCGGTTTCAACTGGCGAAGGTAGAAAAGGGGGCAGCAATGATGTTTTGTGGTGAAGGTAGAAAAGGGTGAGGGAGATCCTGCTGTGATCCCAAGGCACGACAGAGTACGGGTGAACTCTCGAGCTAAAAAACGTGATACAATCTTCACTTTGTAGAGCTAAAAAACGGGTGAACTCTCGAGCTTAAAAAATGTAATACAACCTTCACTTTGTAGAGCTTGACGTATTTAATAGCCTTGGGTACAATAGGCCCCCATGACAAATTCAATGTACGTTTGTGTATCAAGATTAAATGACTTACAATCTCCCAAAGCAGACTCAGACCGAAAACTCCACTTTGGCCCAAAAAGTTCCTAAAAAATTAGTTTCTTCCAAATTAAATTTTAGGCTATTTTTCAGCATAAAAAATCTTTAGGATCGCAAAATGTATTGGGAAGAATTTTTAATCTACAAACACTTTGAACTTCTTTTTGAAAGCTAAAAATGTCAAAACCTGCTCTAAGTTGTTTTCCTAAACAAGTACGCATTTTGTTTTTTATTTTGCCCATGCTTGCCTGATCGTTGTACGTATCGACGCTTATTTGTCCAATGTTTCGCATGTGATTTTTTTTGTCACTCCCTTGCTGTGATGTTGAAATTCTTGCTCCAACTTCAAGTGGACTCCCCTCTTGTGGATGGTGCGTAAATTAGTCCGGACACTTAGTCATAAATAAAAATTTGTGGGAGAATTTTTTCCCTTCAAGACGTAATCAGAGCCATGCCCATACATCCCTGAAACTTTTTTTGGCCCATGCTTGCCTGATCAGAGCCATGCCCATACATCCCTGAAAAATTGGGATCTTCTCTTAGTGGTTTACGTGAAAAGCATGAGAAAAATCCATTGTGAATTCAATATAAATGTTAGCTTACAATGATAGACAAACATAACACAGAGGGTTACATAATTGAGAGGAGAAGGAAAATGATGAATTCTTCCATTTCCATTAGCTTTCTCTTCTCTGTTTTTCATGTTTGTTTCTTTGTTGTCTGCTATTAATAGACTTTTATGTACCCTCAGCCAACGAATCGCTCGAAAGTGGCCTTTTCAATTCTAAGTTGTATATCGTTGTTCTTGCTTTCTCAATCCCGCTGTTAATATTAAAGCGAAGATCGAGCAAGTTAATTTTCCGATGCACCAAAAAAAAAAAAAAAAAGATCGAGCAAGTTGTCTCGTCTTGCGGTGCACTATCATGGTTGAATTACGATAGCATGTGTATAAGTAGAACATAATATAGCAAATAATGTGACTCCTGTCTCCTGGTGTACTAAATTTCTGATTCTACCTCTGGCCCGCTTGACCCATCTAATTTAGCTGGTGGAAGGCAAAATTGGATAATTCTAGGATTCTATTGTACTCCTAAGTCCTAAGTTAAAAAAATTCTTATAGGGTGAAAATGTATACTATAATTTTATCAGATCACAACAAAAAAGGATCGCTAAAAATTGTTCACAAGCACGGGCCATGCTCTCATCTCAATCAAGGTCAAGCCAATGCTCAAACAAATGACTCAGATCCTCACTCGTGACCAATCATGAGTCAACTCAATCCACGGTCGAATCGGGCTCAACCCTCGCCGCCAGTCTGATGTAGATAACTCCCAGGCCAACATCCCTGCCACTCCCAAACTGATCGACGAAATGCCCGAAAGAGACACTTTTACATGGAACTTGATGATCGGTGGGTACGTGAATTGTGGGGGAACTTAGAGAGTGCTTGGAAGATTCTGAAAGGCACGAGAAGGTTTGGGTTTATGGTTGATGGGCTTACTTTCGGAAGCATACTTAAAGGGTTGCTAGCAAAGGATGCATTGATCTTGGGTTACAAGTACGTTCACTCATTGTTAAGACTGGCTATGGGGAAAATGTGCATTCAGCTAGTGCTCTTTTGGACATGTATGCCAAGTGTGACAGGGTTCAGGATGCTTATGTGGTGTTTCAGCGCATGCTGGAGCGGAACTATGTGTCCTGGAATGCCTAATCGAGGGCTATGCTAAAGCGGGTGTTGCTACGGTACACCCCCCCCAAAATTTATTTCATATGAGATTTTGTGACTCAAAATATGAGATTTTGTGGCTAAAGGCGTACCGTATGCACCCTCATACGGGTAGTCAGAAAATCTCATATAAATCCACAAAATCTCATATTTAAGTCCACAAAATCTCATATGGTCAAATATGAGATTTTGTGGCACCTTATGGCCAGTCCACAAAATCTCATATGGCCAGTTACAAAATCTCATATAAGTCACAAAATCTCATATTTGTGCCACAAAATCTCATATGGATCAAATATGAGATTTTGTGGCACAAATATAAGACATGTCACATACATGTTACATCAATACATATATGTGACATGTCTCATATTTGTGCCACAAAATCTCATATTTGTGCCACAAAATCTCATATATATATACGCGATATGTATCACATTCCCACTACAGGACAAAACCGTCATATGAGATTTTATGGCCCTCTATATGAAATCGATTTTTTTTCATATGTGGAGCCACAAAATCTCATATTTGGGTGCATACCGTAGGCAAATCTCATATTTGGAGCCACAAAATTTCATATGGAATAATCTCATATTTGAGCCACAAAATCTCATATTTTGAGTCACAAAATCTCATATGAATCTCATATTTTGAGTCACAAAATCTCATATGTAGGGGTGTGTATTGTAGCATTCCTCTGCTAAAGCGGGTGATCGTGATACTGCATTTTTGTTATTAGAGTATATGGAACAGGAAGGTGTGAGTCTTGATAATGGAATGGAACCTTCGCTCCGCTTTTGACATTGCTTGATGACCCCGATTTTTATGAACTAACTTCGCTTATCCATGCCAAAATCATAAAGCTTCGGTTGTCATCTGACAACACTTTGTGCGATGCCGTAATTACTTTGTATCCAGACTCTGGATCCATTGAAGATGCAAAGCAGGTGTTTGCAGGTACTTAGCAGTACCCGAGATTTGGTCACTTGGAATTCCATGCTAGCAGCATATGTAGCGCATAAAAATGAGTTTGATTTCTAGGATCTCACATAGATATGGGATGAAACACGGAAATCCTTTTATACAAATGTTTAACATGCCCAGACCAAAAAAAATTAAAATTTGTCAAATGCATCCTTGTTGTTTATGAATTGCTATTTTATTAATTATCATGTTTCGCGTTCATACCTTTGTCGTGTGCTTTCCCGTGCCCACTCTGTTCTTCTTAGAATTGATCATTAGGGAATCTGAAATTGGAGATGACCACAGTTGTATGAATCAAAAGGCTGTGGCAATGTGCACAGCAAGAACAATTGTCTCTCTCTCTCTCTCTCTTTTTGGTTATTCTTCCGTACCAGGGATTCATTGTGCGCTCAATTTATATGCTAAGAATTTGTAAGCATTCTCATCCTTATTCTGCTAACGTTCATATTACCACCTCAGTTCCGATCGGTTCCTTTGTTTCATTTAGATCAGATTATGTAACCTATCTGTATGCAATCATTGCAAAATGATGGCTCTGCTCTATTCGTCGAACTCTTATTTTATGCATGAAATGGTGTTACTAGATATCTTCTTTTATCTTTTGGAGCTAATTTTAGGAGCAGAATTACAGGGATCAGTCATAGAGATGGTCACAAACAATCTGGCTTTGTGGAGGAGATACTTCATACTTATCAATGGCGAATAGGATTACTCTGACTAAATTTGCTCTTACTACAATGCCAGTTCAGGTGGTTAACGAAATCGAGAAGATCCAAAGGAGCTTTCTAAGGGGTGACATTGATGAAAATTTGCAGGACCTCAATATGAAAGTTATACAATGTTGTGCAAATGGCAGTGAAGATACCGTATGGAGGAATGTCAAGGAATTGGATAACCAAATGGGGGATGAGCCTCCCAAGTACAGACTCAATCCTGACCTTTCAACACCCTTTCTCGCTAAACAGTGAGCTATATTTTGGGCTCCCTTGACAAACTGAAACACACCCACACATCAAACTCTTTCTTATAACCACGGGCTGATCTCGCGACATCGTGATCAGCCCCAATGAATCACCCTCTACCTTCATCACTCTGAAGCTCATCGATGCTGCAAAAAAATACAATATGTCTAGCTGCCATAGCTATATTGTACTGATTCTCATAGTACGTGCTACTAAATCCTACTGTTCGACAAAATAAAATAAAATAAAATAAAGGTATGTGAAAGAAACTCATTTTCTAAAAATATGCCATTGGCTGCGATTTCCTTTGTCATTTTGTCGATAAAAAAAAATTTCAAATTGCAAATTTCTGACTGCTACTAATTCTGTATTCACATATTCATTGGTGCCTGTCAATTTTGATTGAGACATGCTTCTTGTTTTTGGTAAAGAAGAGAGACATGCTTCTCGATCATGCTAACGGTGTGAATTAAGAAATGTTATTTGTGACCTTTGGTTGCATCCCATCAATCATGCTCTAATCAATTAGAGTAGCAAAGCTGTAGTGATAGGATTCATGTGTGTCTTAATCATAAAAAGTAAATTCTCTCTTTTTCTTGAAAACATTGAAATCCTTTTCATTTGAAGTTCCATTCATCCAATAGTTCGAGTTCGCTCCCTCAGCTATTAAGATAGAGCCGATCTTGATTTTTCGGGAGCCTAAAACGAATGTATTAAAGACGAGATCTTTTCTGTTGGACTAATATTGTAAGGGGTATAAAAAGTAGGAGGAATTCCTAATATTTGTAAATTTTCGAGGACTTAAAGTGGTTGCAACTCGAGTTTTTTCAGGGCCGGCTATGAATTAAGATCAAGTGTATCAATGCCATGTAATCAGCTTTTATGATTTTCTGACAACCTGAAAATCACCTTTCGAAAGTATTTAATAATTGTTGTCAACAGATTATTTTTTTTCCTATATTGCTTTTATTAAATGAGTTCAATGGAGGAAAAGAATCCATGTAGCCGATTTCAATTGATTGGGAAATAAGGCTCAATTTCGTTTGGCTATTTGTCGATGTCCGACCAATCGCATTTTACCATGGGGAAAAATCCTGATGGTTCGAACAAAATCTATTCATTAAAACTATGGGTTCTGGGATGAGTTCTGAAGGAGAGCACACACCCTGTTGTGCCTTGAGGTCTCAGAGTTAGGACCTCGTGCCCCATAAGAGAGATGGACAAAGGAGAATTGATTTTAGAATCTGTAACCAATTATACTAATTAAAAATAAAAAAATCCAAGATTGAAATTACAGAACAAAATTACTAAATTCAAAATGACACAACTTTTCGTAAAATGAAAACGAAATGAGATGGAAGGGACTATCAAATTAAATAAGAATGCTCTTCGATCGGAGTACAATCAAACTTGATTTTTTTCCAACCAGAATATTTATTGAAAGAGACGTCCATAAGCATCGATCGATCATATGCATGTTGACAATGCACGCTAACTAAGATAATGGCGTAAACACTGAGAATGCAATAAAGTAGATTGGCTTTTGAAATCCATCAACTAAAGTCGATGATTTCTCTTTTGGAAGCAAACAAATGCTATTTCACTTCTAGTGGTGTCAATACCACGAATAGTAATATGAACTTTAGGCTTGTCAAAATTTTGTTGTTTGTGAATATAAATTTACTAGAAATCGAACCGTTACATCATGGCTCCCTTAGTTCAATATTCGAACTGTTAATTTTGTTTGGCTGTTGAACTTTTTGTCCATGCAAAAAAAAAAAATTGAATTGATTATACTATCGTTGTCCATATAACAAAAATGTTTTTATTCAAAAAATCAATACCTATAATTTTAAGAATAAATTTCAAGAAAAACGTATTTCATTCATGTGGGTGTTGTGCCTTGAGTTGGGATCTCACATTTTCCTTTAATCAAAAAAAAAAAAAAAGAGTTGGGAGAGAGAGAGAGAGAGAGAGAGAGAGAGGGGAATTGAATTTTGAATCTCTAACCAACAAAAATCGAGAACAGTTATATAGAAACTTGTAGAACTTACAAAGCAAGTATAGTACTTCACATTATTCCTTCAATAAGAAAGTTCGAGGTGAGGAGCGCGAGGACCCTGCAGTGCCAATAATAGGTGCTTATTCTCGAACTAAAAAACATGATCCCATCCATTTACTTTGTAGAGCTCGACGCACTATTAGCCTTGGGCACAACAGGCCCAGTGACATATATATTCGATCAATGTACGTTTGTGTATGATCAAGATATAATGATTGACACTCTCTCAAAGCAGACTCAGACCGAAAACTCCACTTTGGTCCAAAGAGTATCTAAAAAAATCAACTTCTTCAAGATTAAATTTTAGGTTATTTTTCAGCATCAACAATATCCAGGATCTCACCACCAAGCACGTAGCTCAGCTGGTAAGGGGTTGTACTAGCTTAACCAAGATCTCAGGTTCGAGACTTGGGAATGCAGCTGTGTTATTGGTAGGGAGAGCTTTACCGCCTTTGTGGTCCTACCCGGCTCGAATCCGGATTAGTCGGGGCCCAATGTGGTTACCCGACACCGGATGGTCTAACCAAAAAAAAAAATCCAGGGTCTCAAAATGTATTGTTAGAATTTTAAATTTAAAAACACTTTGAACTACTTTTTGAAAGCTAAAAATTTCAAAATCTTCTCTAAATTGTTTTCGTAAACAAGTACGCATTATGTTTGTTTTTCCATGCTAGCCCAATCGCTTTACGGTATCGAGGCTTATTTTTTCACATGTGACGTTTTTGTAACTCCCTTGCTGTGATGTTGCAATTCTTGCAATTCCAAACAAGGTATAACATGTCAATTTTACATAATATTGAGTGTGCAAAGTCTTCCTTTTAAGGAATTACCTATTTGTTTGATAATAAACCCACTAACCATATCCAGTTGTCTTTTGGTATCATTAAACCATAATTTGAATTGTTTATGTGTGTTTTGTTGGTATAGTGTGTGAAAGTTGATTGGGGATTATTTTGCATAATAACTATAATTGCAGCTGATTTGAACCCATACCAACCTTTCTTTCATTTTCATCTTTCTTGGTCACACACTTTTGGTGGTCACACTTTTTTTTTTTTTTTTGACGGGGAGGGTGTCCGGGTCAACTTAGTCGCACCTCGACTAAGCAGTCCCATCACGGTGGAACTAAGAGATTCACAAAAAATTAATTTCTTTCTCTCAACCTGATCTAAAAAATGAAACCACAACCAATTTTGTGTGGAAAACGAATCCATCAGTCTACCGGACTAACCCTTAGGGCCAGTTGTTAACACTTTTGGTGGTGTGAAATGCCACAAGGAAATGGATCAAGCCAAAAATTGTAGTGCGGAAAGTGAATCTCTCTCTCTCTCTCTCTCTCAATCAAATTCCAGCTTTCTTCCACCACCAACCGCTTGAAGTGTGGTGTCGATCCAGATACCAAAAATTGGGAAATCCTTTAATTGTGTGGGTATCAAGCTCGTAGTTCAGCACCAAGGATTAGTTAGGTCGATTGGTGAGTTTTCTTCCCACATAATTGATCCGGGTTCAGTGGCGGAGTCGGGATTTTGGGCCGAGGGGGCCAACTTAATAGATATATTTTTATCTAGGCGTATATGAACATATTTTTATCTAGGCGTATATTAATTTTATCATACAATACGTTTTGCTTTTGAATATGGAGTAATACATTTGTACACTGAAACTGTACCAAAATTAAAATAAAATTTGTACATTAAAATTATTCTAGCGTGATGCAAAGTATATGAATCGTCGTGCTTATATTTCACTTATAAAGAAATTGACAAAAGAAAACATCAAATAAACTATATTTTTAGTAAATCAAACTAAATTATCAAGATTATAAGAAGGCCCCAACCGGCTCCAATGGAGTTCCGCCTCTGGTCAGGTTCGATTCTTAAAGTTAGGTCATCAAAAGGTAATTTCTTGTGAATTTCCTAGCCCGATGTGGACGGTTTACCTTTGACCTAACCGATAGAGGGATTCGTTGAGATATGTATAAGCTTACCCGTACATTCGTGAAGGTTGGAAAAAAATGTTCATAGTTCCTTTTCTGTGCTAAGTATTACGGAGAAGTGAAACAAGAACAGATATAAAAGACCTTTTTAAGCACCAAAATGTTGGATCCGAGGGGCATGCTACGCAGCTATGTGCTATGCAGCGTACTGTGCAATCCTAACCGTCCGTCCCGAAAATTAGTGGTCAGGATTGTACAGCACGCTGCATGACTGTGCAGCATGACCCCCGCTTCCCAAAGTGTTAGCGTGGCAATAAAGTTTCGGGACGTAAGAATTTGCTCACTCTTAATGTGTCCAAACTCGACATATTTCAAATTTGGTGAACCTGGCTCGAACTTGAATTATTCCCTAACTATTGGAGCTCAAGCTCGATTATTGTTTGAAAATTGAAACAGAAGCACTAAGTATCCTGAAAATTATCCCGCAAGTGAAATCAAATCACTGGTTTAGATAAACACGCAAGAGAATTTGAACCACTGATTTTATTTTTGGGGTAATTTTCGGAGTAATTTTTTTTGGGTACATAGCATTGCTATATTTGAAAAGCTTAAGCGAGGTTCAAATATTAAACAAACATTTGTAATCGGGCAATTAGTTCCCTTTTTTTTTTTTTTTTTTCTGATACTCAACTAATTTGGAGTCTTACGACCAAACATAATCTTCAGTGGCCCCAAAAATTTGCTGGCAAGAGAAATTGAACCTGAGACCTTAGGTGAGAGCAAATCCCTAATTCTAAGACAAGACCACTTTGCCGATCCGGGAGTTCTCGGGCAATTAGCTTGAGACACCTTGATTGGCCCCTTTAACTATCGACAAATCCCACGTTACGTCAGTACCTGTCTATAACATCCCGTTACAAAAAGATCCATGGAAATCGCTCCCATTCTGAAATGTGCCTAAACAAGATGTTTTAATTAATTTCATCACTTAGTAGTGCATCATATTATTCCCTCCGTCTCAATTTGTTTCATCTATTTTCGAAGTTTGTGTTATTTTTTCAATTACTTATACCTTTCAATTTATATTATTTTTTTACGATTTTGAAAACTTTATATATAGAGCTAATATTTGGGAACTATAAAACAAGATCAATATTAAAAGATATAAACAAATTAAAATTGGCATAAACATCGAAAATGGACAAAAAAATTGAGATAGGGCGAGTATTACTACTAATAATTAAGCTTTTCAAGATTTTTGGTCCGACTTTATTAATGACGGATTTTGTAATGGTTGTCATAGATTTTGTCGTAAATTAATTTTGTGGTACTAGTTTATTTTTTTTATATTTTCCACAGTTTATTAGTGATTAATTCTCATGATTTCTCCATATTGTCCCCTGTTACAAATTAAGGAAACAAAAGATATTTTATGAGCGTTTGTTGTAAAAAAATTCGGTGGAATTGCGATCCAAATTGTGAGAAATGCCCTAGTGTCTAGATCTGTCTTGTATATATAGTGTATATTTATTTTCAGGGCGTGTTTTTTTTTTTCTTAAAGTAGAAATAATAGTAGTTATTCACATAATTAATCAAGCCTAGTGAAAGTGTTCGATCATGTGGTAACTGTCTTCTACCTTTATTTTCTAAATAACACAAAAAGTATTCGGCTATATTTATGGGCATTATGACAATTTTTTTTTGAACATCAAAAAATTTATTATTTTTTGAAAATAAATTACAAAAATTAAAAAAAAATCCAAAATTCGAGGCATCATGACAGAGACCGAGCAAACCATACAATTAAGCGTCCATGTATATGACTATACGATTTAACCATGTAATGTGAACTTAAAGGAGATTCCATTCTTTATTATACAAATTGCATTTGCATTGTAGCCCCCACCCAAACAAGATTCCAATTAAGCATTATGAGAACATAGGATGATAGCTAACGAATCCCTACCCCACTTTGCATTGTTTTCATAAAAATGTCATGCAGACTGAGGGTCTCATGGAAATCCTATGAAACCATAATATAGTGTTTCACACGTGCCCCCGAAGAGGCATAACTCAGTGGTTGAGCTTGTTCCCTTGGAATTTGTCCATCTACAAGG
The DNA here is from genome assembly GCA_036023075.1 of Gaultheria prostrata. Taxonomy (NCBI): domain Eukaryota; kingdom Viridiplantae; phylum Streptophyta; class Magnoliopsida; order Ericales; family Ericaceae; genus Gaultheria; species Gaultheria prostrata. The sequence goes on from JAXBDA010003450.1 coordinate 22,336, forward strand.
TCGAGAGTTCAACTTCCACCCGAAACTCTCTTTTTATTGGGATCGGAAAAACAAATTTTTATATATCACAAAGATAAAGATATAAATCCAATACAATAATGAAAGAAATGCATTGAGAGAGCTTCAAAGAGTAAACAAAGGCACTTCTAGTGCTGCAACGATCGCGAATCTCAACATACACATACGCCCTCGAGTATTTTGGATAAATAACAATAAAAACAACACGGCTATCAAACGAAAACCTAAAAATGTAGTTGTCAAGATGCCAACTATAAAAATATAGTTCTCAAAAATCCTTGTGAGAAATTGAAGTGAGAGGGGTCAAGTGACCCCCTCTTGTCTCTAGATAGCTCCGCCCGTGCACCCATCCCCTTCCCGTTAGAATAGAATAGATACATAAGTTGCCTTGTTAAAAAAAACAAAAAAACATACATGTACATGCACTCACATATTTCGTGGGGTCCGTCCAATCTACCAAACGTTGCATGTAAACCCTATAAAACCTGTGAGTGTGTGTGGAACAGAAATTTTTCGTGGATAATATTGAGAGGTTGGCATTGAATTAGATGTGGGTTAGGTATAATGGCACTTTCGCAATGCAAATCATTCTGGATTTTTTTATTGATGGCCTCAATTATTAAATATTTGGTACAACATGCCAATGCAACACTTGATTGCATGGAGTACCATACAAAATGTGCCACAGTGATATATTGAAAAAGAAATATGCTTCAGGGAGGTACGCATATAGTAGTACTTGATAAATATGGTTGGTTTGTTGCCTTCCTAGTTAATTGGGTCTTGGGTGGTGTTGTTCGTCGGTGTGTTTCTGTCCCGTTAATCTTTGTTTTTCTTTAATGGTTAATAAAAAAATTTGCAGTCTTATTTGATAACATTAATCAAATCATATTTGGAAATAAGTACACCTATCTATATCCAAGAACGGGCAAGCAAGGATGCCCCTACTCACTAGGATAAGTAATAAGTTAGTGGTTCGTGGGATCGATACATTTAATGGTGGACGCTATAAAAATATGTGGCATCGAGGCGCCACCAAATAACTTTTCGGCTTGGGATCCATCATTACTGAAACATCTTACCTTGCAACCACGAGCAATTTTGGGTATTGCGAGAGTACGTAAACTTTAGGTGAACGTCTATGTATAATTAGTTAAGCAATGGAAAATGATATATATTACCTTTGGAAGGACAAATTTGACACATGATAGTTGACGAAATCTTGTAGGGATTTTCATTTGCAGTAGCCTTTTCCAAAAGAGTGCACATTTTTGCTATATAGATTGTGAAGAAAGAACCCAACAGACCAGTAACTTCTCGCTTATGTACGATAAAAACGACAGTCGTTAATATTTAAGAATGAATTTCATAAATTTCTTCACTAATATTCAAATATTGTAAAATATATCCGTAGTGTGAGATCGATTGTGAAATTTGGTGATGTGTTACAGCTTTAATATCAAAAAAATTTACAGATGTTCTGAGTGTAGTACTCCATTTTCCTATTGCAACCACTTTTGACATGTTCCAATTCGTGACTTTAAGTCAGTTTTTAAGTCGATGTGTATTGTGAATGACCTTTCTCGTAAAACAATTCGGTTTTGAGTTTAGGCGATGTATTGAAACAAGGCAGCCTGGTCACGTGAGATCAATTGTGAAATTTGTGGTATATCACAACTTTAAAAAAAAAGAAAAAAAGTTTGAAATCAAAATTTAGCAATGTCCTGGGTTTGGCAGCCACTTCTGGAAGCTCTTGTAATTAATCATATCTTTCCACTATCTTATTTTCTTTTTTATAGGCATCTTTCCACTATCTTGACATGACCCTAACAATAATTTACGTACTCTTTATATCACAAACATACAATCCCTACGTTCAAAAAGTGCAATTTTTGGATAAAAAATAAAATATTTAGAGCTACATAATTTTTTAAAATTTCTTCGTACCAGTATAAAGAAATTTTAAAAATATAAACGAAATGAGCTTGTTTTTTAATTCTAAAATTACACGTCTTTTCTAGTATACTGTGATCTTTTTGAAACGGAGGGATCGAGTAGGTCAAGAAACCACACTACACTATTCAACATCATCACTAATTTGGGTGGGTGTTAGTTGATTATAAGATTAATAATGATCCTTAAAGATTGAAAGCAGCTAGAACCCACCCAACTGGAACAAATTAATCAAAGCAACCGGGATGATATTTAACTTATGCGTACCTTGACTAATTCCCTCTCGTATTTTGTCAAAGGCAGGTCCGTTACGTCAGGAGTAGGGGACAAAGCAAATTACTATTGCGGCCAAACTCCAATTTCAAAGAATCGAAATGTGATCACTTGTGTGGGTAGTAAACTCATCAACCAACCAGAATATAACCTTGAGGCTTTTCCTTTCCCCCCTTGAACATAACAAAGGAAGCATCTTCTAATTCATGGTCCAACAGTGCACCCCCTAAGTGGCTGATTTGGCAGCCAATGTAACCTATTTAATAAATCCATTATGCTCCAACTTAGAATTCAATTTTTATTTTTTATTCAAGAAATTAAGATTAGGAACTCTTAAAAAAAAAATTGGTACAACAAAGTGGGTATGTATATTATATATCTAGCTGGACCAGCAATGTACCCGCAATCACAACAAGAATCGCGCAGCCAAACTCGTAGGTTGGGGAGCTTTTATATCACGTGGGTGCTACACAATTCAGTTTGTACTTAGGCTGTCGATCTTGTGACGTAGTGCATTTTTTTGGGTTTTGAAATCCAAATTACAAGTATAATGGCTAGTCGAGTTGTAGCTCAAGAAGTCATGAGTTCCAATCTCGCAACCACCAGTTTATAGTAACATTTTTGGTACACATTTGACGCAAAATTGGTGTGAAAGTGAGAGAGCTTAGGGAGTCGAACACATTACCTTCCGGTTTAAACTCATAAAACTTACCACTAAACTACAAATGGTTAATTGCTAAATATGTTGCATATATAATATTTAATATTTTCCTGTTGGGGCCCTATTATTAGGCCAAAATTGGGATCCAAAGCAGTTGCGTGGTGGGTTTATGTCCAGGGCCGGCCTCTTATTGCTTGAAAAAAAATCCCATTATATTTACAACTAGTATTATTAAGGATATTTATAGTTATTTGGAAGATCTTTTCTCACAAATTAAAAAGTTAAAGTTCATTTTTTAAGAGAAAACGACGTGCAATAAAGTTTTGAAGTGGCGTTTAGAAAATTAAAAAAAAAAAAAGTGAAGTTAACACAGAAAATTGCTTTTGCCAAAATTGATAAGAAATGTAATTTCAGTGGTTGGCATAGTAGCAACCAACCAAATGCCCTAAAAGGCCTTCAGTCCAAAGTTCGATTTCCATCTGCGCACTCACTATCAATTATGTGTTGAGTTAGTCCATAAACGGCTTTGACACCGGTAGTGTCTTGTGAGATTGGTCCTTGGATTATTTCGTCTGCTTAGCAGGATACAATTTATCTAAAAAAATGGAAAAATCTCAAATGCTATCAACTTCTTTTGAGGCTAATTTATAGGAGTACAAAGTATTTACTCCGACTTCGAATGGATTCCCCGTTCGTGGACGGTGTGCGTAAATTGGCCCGGACACCTGGTTATAAAAGAAAATTTGTGGGAGAAATGTTTTTCCTTCTAGACGTAATCAGAGCCATGCGCATACATGCATCCCTAAATGATTATAGAATTAAAATTGAAGGTAAAATGTATCTTTCCGGCCATTTTCATTTCCTTTTCCTATATTGTCCTACTCTTTCCAACCACTACACACAACACCCCACTAAAGCTTTTTAAGTGGAAAGTCTCAATTGGTGTACATGCCAAACAAACTTGGATCATGACCACAGAGAATCAAATCCAAATAAGCCCAATAAAATTGGGATCTTCTCTCAGTGGTTGACGTGAAAAAGGTTGAAAAAAATCCAATATGAATTCAATATAAATGTCAGTAGCTTACAAGGATAAACAAACATAACACAGAGGCCAGGTTGCATAATTGAGAGGAGAAGAAAGAAAATGATGAATTCTTCCATTTCCATTAGCTTTCTCTTCTCTGTTTTTCTTGTTTCTTTCTTCACAATCCTCTGCTTCTCAAGCAAGGGCTATGGTTTGGGTGGTGGAGAGACTTTGGATGGCCAACACCACCGTCATACTGTCCAAATCAGCTCCCTCCTGCCCTCTTCTGTTTGCAGCCCTTCGACCAAAGGTGCATGCTCCCCTCTCTCTCTCCCCCCCTCCCTCCCTCCCTCCCTCCCTCTAGATATAATATATACACATATACAAATGCAATAATGCTAAACATATATGCAAAACTCATATAGCCTAACTATCTATCTTCGTTTGCTCGAAGGTGGTCTTTTCGATTAATTCTAAGTCGTATTGTGCTTGCTTTCTCAATCCCGCTCTTAATATTAAGACGAAGATCTCCCCCGATCAAACTCCGGCCACTGCGACTGGAAGGGGAGAGCAACTTCTCTCGTCTTGCGGTGCACTGTCATAGTTGAATTACAATAGTATCAGTAAGTTTGCTACAAAATTAGTAGGGTAGGTAGAATATAATATAGTAGCAAAGAACATCAATCGTTGAAAAATTGTCACCCTTGTGCAGTAAATTTCTCATTCTAGCTCTGGCCCACTTGACCCAATCTTAATAATTCACTATCTTATATTGCACATGAAGCAAGTAATAATCACTAGCTAGTGCCTCACAGTTTCTTTTTGCTTATACAAAATTCTATGCACCAGATAAAACATAAGTACCCATAAGATAATTTAGACATTTTTCCGTTACATGTTTTCTATCGATTCGTACCACTACAGTTGAGTTTTTACGATGGTATTTTCGATATCTGGGATGGTATTTTTGGTATATTTTCACAAGTTATTCTCCTTATATTAATCACAAAAATACCATTTAGTAAAAACCAACACCCATTTTTTACTACGGTTGGAAGACAGTATTTTTACCGGAAACTCAGCTGTAATATCTCATTTATGAAAAAAAAAAAACGTTATTAGATTAATTTTATGATACTTTCTTCAATGTAATGGTGGCTATTTATAAATTTGGAAGAAGCAAAATGAAGAGTATATCAATAGTATCACAGAACAGAATACGTTCGTTTGGTGGAAGTCCAGTTTAGCAAAAGAAAGTGGAGCCTTCATTTATTTTTTATATTCACCTTTGATGATTGTTGGTCTTAATGTCAACATTGTTAAAGCCATATTCTGGTCCTTCAGTGCAACGACAATTCGAATATGGAATTGGGTTCGGTAACAATAAAGAAAAATTCAATGTGTATACCCGCCAGGCGTACGCAATATGCACGGACGGTTCATCTTGACCGTCCGTGCGTGTTTTTCGGTCCTTATTTTGAAAAAACTCTTACACATAGATTCTGAAAATGGACAGTTTAGATGTGTTCGTGTGCATACGTACATGTGCGTGTACGTATGCGTAGCCGGGTACATAATGTTAGCTGTAAAAGGATTCTAGTACAACACGATATTTCCATTTTTGAGTGCTTCTTTGTATTTTCTAACCTCCATTAATACAACAATAATAGTACACCGTGTGAACATGTCACTTGACCTTGAGGTTAGTGCGGTCACTCATTAATATAGTGGTACGGTGAGAAAATTTTGGGTGCAAATAGGGTATGGGTGACGTGGTGTCTCTTCGGTGCTCCGAGCCGTCCAAAAATGCATCGGACGGCTCGAATTGAAACACATTTTTTCTTTTCTTTTCTAATTTTTTTTAAAATCCGGACGACACTTTCAATCCGGACCGTCTATTGCATTATTGGATAGCCTGGATATGCCGAGAGGACACCACGTGATACCCTCCCCGTATCCAAAATTTTCTCGTGGTAGAGACTCTAGTGCAGGCCGGCAGCACTCTGGGGTATTGGGGTGATTTGGCAAAAAAAAATAAACTTGTTTTTTGGTTTATTTGGGGGGAATAAATCGGAATAAACCACAGTGGTTTGGCAAAAAAACAGGAGTTGTTTTTTGGGGGAATAAACCGCAGTGGTTTGACAAATAAACCACATGAGTTCTCTTTAAACAGTGGAATAAACCACAAGTTGAACCAAAGGAATTTTTTGGTTTATTGCTACATAAACCAATAAACCAAAAAACAAGTTTATTTTTTTTTTCCAAATCACCCCTAAGCTAACGTTGAAATAGAAAAAGAGGTGTAAAGAGTATTATTTTTTCAAAGTTTTCCCAATGGCCCATTGAAAATGGCCTTGTACTTTTCGTCCCTATGTCCTTTTTTGGTGCTTTGCCACCAATATTGCAACACTCTTGGCCATACCATTTGTCCAACCAAACCCCACTATCGATCCCTTTTGCTCATTTAATTTAATTGCATCCATCGGAGATTCCAGTCTATCTACTCTAGTCTAATCCAATGAGATAGGGAATGGAACCCTATGGTGAGACTCGTTTTGAGGACATTGTCCTCGTAAGGGAACGCGCCTTACCACTTGAGCTTCCCTTTGTTATCGTAAGGGGACATTGCCCTTGTTCAGGTTATTTATGTCATAAGGGTCTATTGGGAATAACCAAAAGATGTGTTTGAATGCTTTTCCCCGTCTTTCGACTAGATTAGTGGAAAATTAAAAATGGTGACCATTTGTGATTAATTAACTTGACCGGTTGATGGGATGAAATATACAGTAATTTTTTTAAAGCTGATTCTATGTAAAGTTAAAAAATTCTTATAAGGTGAAAATGCATATAATTTTATCAGATCACAGCAAAGAGGGATTACTAAAAGTTGTTCACAAGCACGGGTCATGCTCTCATCTCAATCAAGGTCAAGCCAATACTCCAACAATGAATCAGATCCTCACTCGTGACCAATCACGAGTCAATTCGATCCAATACCGAATCGGGCTCAACGCTGGCCAGTCTGATCTAGAGGATTCGCAAGCCACCATCCCTGCAAAGTCCGGCCGCACCATTGGCTCCGGTAATTATATTGTTACTGTCGGACTCGGAACCCCTAAAAAAGATCAATCTCTCATATTCGACACTGGTAGTGATCTCACTTGGATTCAATGTCAGCCGTGCGTGAGGTACGTACATATACTTGGAGATTTAAGATTCTTAGGTTTGGATTCAAAAGTTTGTATGAGTTCAAAATTTGAATTGAAAATTTTGGTACGTTTCCAATACCTTCTTCAAATAACTTTTTGTTCTTTCTCTTTCGTCCTTCAACTATACAATTCGGAAAATTCTACGATTCGCTCAATGAGCAGAAAATAAAAGTGCTCTTTAACTGGTACGGTAATAATATATTCTAACCGGTAAAAGTATGTGCACTCTTACCGGTCAAAAAACATTTTTACCGGTAAAAAAATAGTTTTATTATCCGATTCAACTTAAATTTTAAAACCTCTCCAATAATGACAAACACATAAAGGAAAAAAAAGCCTTTTATACATTAATTTTATCTGCTTATAATTCTCTTTTCTTTCTCAAAATCAGTACTCTAATTTTTTTTGCTTTTTCAAAATTTCTCTCAATTTTTCACTGTGCTCCCAAAACAGGGCCTGCTACCAACAACAAGAGCCCATCTTCAACCCATCTGTATCCAAGTCGTACAAAAACATCACCTGCAACTCAGCCGAGTGCTCCCAACTCACCGCCGCCACCGGCAACACCCCCGGCTGCTCCACCTCCACCTGCATCTACGGCATCCAGTACGGCGACTCCTCCTTCTCCGTCGGCTACTTCGGCACCGAAACCCTAACCCTAACCTCCTCCAGCGTTTTCCCCAATTTTCTCTTCGGCTGCGGCCAAAACAACCAAGGCCTCTTCGGCGGCGCCGCCGGCCTCCTAGGCCTCGGTCGCAACCCGGTCTCCGTCGTCTCCCAAACCGCCTCCAAATTCGGCAAATACTTCTCCTACTGTCTCCCCTCACCTAGCTCCTCCGGAACCCTATCCTTCGGGAAAGGAGGAACGACGTCGTCTTCTCTCAAATTCACTCCATTGTTACAGGATTCTCAATTCTACTACATCGACATCACCGGAATCAAAGTCGGCGGAAAATCCCTATCCATTTCTCCGACGGTGTTCAAGACGGCAGGCACAATAATCGACTCCGGCACCGTCATAACGCGGCTGCCACCGGCGGCGTACACGGCCTTGAAAACGAGTTTCCGGCAAGCGATGACGAAGTATCCGACGGCGTCTGGGGTGTCGATTCTGGACACGTGTTACGACCTGAGCAGTTACTCGAGCGTGTCGATACCGGCGGTGAGCTTCGTGTTCGGAGGGGGCGTGGAGGTGCCGCTTGACGCGCAGGGGGTTTTATACGCTGTGAAGGCGTCGCAGGTGTGCTTGGCGTTCGCCGGAAACAGTGATGCCTCCAGTGTTGGTATTTTCGGGAATGTGCAGCAGCAGACTTTGGATGTGGTTTATGATATTGCTGGTGGGAAATTAGGGTTTGGATCAGGGGGGTGTTCGTAATTAGCAAGTGATTAATTGAGGGTGTGAGGTAATAATGGTTAAAGAAAAAATGTTTTGATTTTAGCTCTTTTATAGCAAGGAAAATGAAATTTTAGGGCTCAAACAAGGTTTAAATGGAAGTTAAATCAATTTACATATGATTATATAAGTGCAATATGTGGAAATAATATTGATTGGAAAAAAAAAATCCAGTCTATTGGTATGGTTTGGTAGTGAAAGAGGATTTGCAAGTCAAGTTGTACATATGATTATACCAAGACATGTTTATATTTTTTAAAATTTGGATTTGTTTTCAGTAGAAAACTCAGGGATTTGGGCATGCAGGCAGAATGCCAGATTGAAGTAAAAAAAAATAAAAAATGTTGTTAATATCTCTATAAATTGCGTGTAATGCATGTTGGTTTGCGACTTATCTCGTGATCTAATCCCTGCATGTGTAACGATTGCGGTTCTATTTAGCTCGTTGTGGGTTGTGCTCTTTTTTCCAGCATTGTATCCTTCGTCATTGATATCTCTATAAATTGCATTCTGCATTTGATATATATGTGGAACGTTGCGGTTCTATTAAGCACAGTGTGGGTTATGCTTTTTTTTCCAGCATTGTATCCTATGTGTCAATTAAGAGAAGACATGTTGCCAAATCATGCAAATTCGTAAATTTTTTTTGAAGATCATACTCAACATTTTACTATTTGATGTTATTGGTGGGAAGCTAGGGTTTAGAACTGGGGAAAAATTAAAGTGAAGAAGATGTTAGTGTGGTTTGCAAGTGAATGTGTACATAGGAAGACGAAGGCATGCTTTTGTTTTTGAATGCGCAGTTTGGCCTTTATTGACTTAGTACAATTCCTGCTTAATGATTTGATTTGAGCCACGAACCCAACACAAAGATAGGAGATTTGAGTTACGAAACTAATTGATCGGAATGTTTTATTTTGCAAAAAATGGTTAGATCGCTATATTCCATTAAATGGAAATGTTCCAATCTACTTAGCAATTAAGAGTATCCGATCAACTTGTATTTTTGCTTGCACATTCCCTATATGAGTTACGGAATTACTTGATCTGGATGTTTTATTTTGCAAAAAATGGTTAGATCGCTATATTCCGTAAAATGGAAATGTTTCAATATACGTAGTAATTAAGAGTATCTGATCAACTTGTATTTTTGGTTACGCATTCTTCTCAATGACGTGCAATATAAATGGTTCAAGTCGTTCAAAATATATATATATATATATATATATATATATATATATATAAATGGTTCAAATTAGTATAGGGAATATGTTAGGCCCATAATGGACAAGTCTGCAATGGGATAAAGGTCCTGTTTCATTGGGCCTCGTTGATAAATGGATAGCATGGTATTATGGGCTTGGGGGTTGTGTGTTGGCTACACTTTGTTATTGGATAGGCAGACCGATCGTTTTTCGAGTGGGCCGATCGTCTTCCGAGTATTTTTTTGGAAGTCATTCTGTTAGCTCAATTATTTTTTGTCGAAGTTTTGTCAGTTATGCGTCAAATTTCTTTGAATTCAGTATTCATCTCGAGGAGAGAAATTTAAAGGGTAATTCTATTTGCAACCACCTTTTAGCTAAATACAACCATCAAAAATCTGAAAATCAAAATTTGAAATTGTAACCTAGTTTTGGATAAATACAACCAATAAATTTTCCAAATATTCTCAATCTACCCCTCCCCTTCGTTTTTGGACCCCGCTATTCGGACTCCCAGTATTGAATTTGATCAGTATTTTCGGATATGATGTTTGAAATATGAACCTTAATTCGGATTTTAAAACATGAAGTATATGTTTGAAACTAGTATACTTAAATTCTCATTGTATACTTCATTTTTGAATCCGAAGTTGTTTTAAATATTCAAAAGTTAAAATGTGAAATAAAACAATTACTTCAAGTTTCAAAAATTAAAAATTTGAGCTCCATTGGTGTTTCAAAGTACGAGAGTAGTGGACCTAATGGTTTTCAAACATATTCATGTTTTACAATCCGAAGTAAGCTACATATTTCAAACTTTAAATGCTAAAAATATTGTGCAAATTCAATACTGGGAATCTGAATTTCGGACGACGAGAAATACAAATGAGGGACAACATAGTCTTTGTATATTAGGGTATTTTTGAAAAGGGAAATAATATATTGAGAAGACTTTCTTCTATTGATCAAAAAGTATATCAATCTACAGAAGAGAAAGAGTACATTTATACTAACACCAGCTCATCTATTCTAAGTAAGATATTTACAGAAAATCAATCACAATCACTGAATGACTCAGTCACAATCACTAATTCCATGACCCTATAATCAAGCAGATCGTCAATCTTTTCCATTAATACTCCCCCTCAAGTTGGAGCGTGTATGTCAAGAACGCCAAACTTGCTAAGAAGGGAACGGAAAGTCGGTTGACCAAGTGGCTTGGTGAACATATCGACAAGTTGACAAGCTGAGGAAACATGAGCAGTCACAATAGCATCTGATTGGATTCGTTCTCGAACAACATGGCAATCAATTTCAATGTGCTTGGTTCGTTCATGATAAACTGGGTTGGCTGCAATATGAAGTGTTGCTTGGCTGTCACAGAACAATTTGGCTGGTTGTGAATGCTCAATCCGTAAGTCATGCAACAAGTACTTGAGCCAAGTAAGCTCACATGTAATGGAGGCCATAGCTCGATATTCAGATTCGGTTGAGGACCTTGACACCGTTGTTTGTTTTTTTAGTTCTCCATGAGATAAGAGCTTTTCCAAGAAACACGCAATAACCAGTTACGGATCGTCTCGTGATGGAGCATCAGGCCCAATCTGCATCACAAAAACCTGTTAATAATAAATTTCCTTTGGCCGGAAAATATAAACCTTGTCCGGGCGCTCCTTTTAGATATCGCAAAAGGTGATGAATTGTATCTAGATGAGGTTTTCTCGGTTCCTGCATAAATTGACTTAGGATGTGAACCGAATATGTGATTTCTGGCCGCGTGATAGTGAGATAAATGAGTCGCCCAACCAGTCTTCTATAGGTGGATGGATTCTTCAATAAGTCTCCTTCAATTGGCAAAAGTTTAATGTTCTCTTCCATAGGTGTTGATGATGGTTTGGCCCCAAGCAAACTTGCTTCATCCAAAATATCAAGAGTGTATTTTCATTGAGATACTGAAATCCCATTAGTAGAACGAACAACTTCAACACCTAGGAAGTATCGCAACTGGCCAAGGTCTTTGATGCGAAATTTGGTGCGAATAAAGTTTTTTAAGGGCTAAAATGGCATTGTTGTCATTGCCGGTAATAATCATGTCGTCTACATAAATGAGCACGGCTGTGAAAGAATTGCCAGAAAGCTTAGTAAACAAGGAATAGTCAGCTCTCAATTGATGAAAACCATCTTGTTGAATGGTAGTAGAAAACTTGTGAAACCAACTGCGAGAGGCTTGTTTAAGTCCATAGAGTGACTTATGGAGTCGACATACCATAGATTTCTCCCCTGGTCGACGAAAATTTGGAGGCAGCTGCATATACACCTCCTCATGTAAATCACCATGAAGAAATGCATTTTGAATATCCATTTGGTGAAGAGACCAATTGCGAACAACTGCCACTGCAAGCAAGCAACGGACAGTAGTCAATTTTGCAACGGGGGCAAACGTCTCTGTATAATCAATCCCTTCACGTTGAGTAAAACCCTTCGCCACCAACCGAGCTTTGTATCGTTCAACTGA
>JAXBDA010003451.1:0-34580 GCA_036023075.1 Gaultheria prostrata
TAGTTTACAGAAATAATATCTCAATTTTAAGCAAACCGTGGTTCGAAACCGAAACCGATCCGTATCTTAATGGTTTGGATTGGTTTGGTTCTATGCCTTTTATGGGTTGGTTTGGTTCTCAAAATTCGTAATCCGTAGGTAGTGGTTTGGTTCTTGGTTTACTAAAAAACCGAACCAATCCGGTCCATGCTCACCCCTACCGATAAGCCCTTGAAATGACACTTTTTTCGCTCTCTATCTTAGAAATCCACAAGAATGAGATAACAAATGGTGTATCAAGTAAAAGCAACTGCAGATCTAAATCATACTCCCACTGTTTCAAAATGTTGGTCTCTTTTTACTATTTGAGATTTCTTAAAAAATTGTCTATATTTTTTAATTTATAATATTTTTTATATCTAATATGGATCTTGTTTGATAGATCTCAATTAGTTTTATTATAAAAAAATTTTAAAATCAAATTAAACTTTATAGATTGTGAAATATAAATAATTATTTGAGTGACACGACTGCCCAAAAAAACCAATAGTATTTAAGAACGGAGGGAGTACAAACAAACCATGAAAAGAGGCGGCCTTCGAACGGAGGTCTGCTAGGGCCTAGGGGTTTCAGACAGAACCTCCTCTTTTCTCTGCAAACAACAACAGTGAGAGGACTGATGTGGACTTTAAAAAAGTTAAATTTAGTAAACTGTTGGATAAATATTACTACTGGCAAGTATTTCCGTCTTCCTAATACTCCATCCGTCCCAATTTGTTGGACCCTTTTGGGCAGTCGTGCCACTCAAACAATTGTCTATATTTCACAATTTATAAAGTTTAATAGGATTTTAAAAATTTTGTATAATAAAACTAATTAAGATCTATCAAACAAGATCCAAATTGGATATAAAAAATATTATAAATTAGAAAATATAGACGATTTTTTAAGAGGTCCCAAATAGTGAAAATGGACCAATAAATTGGGACGGAGGGAGTATCACTATAGAGTTTCAGAAATGGATACAATATATACTCATTAAAGATGTGTATTATATGCATATATTTTATGGTTCATATTGTGTCACGTCATGATAATCGTAACATTTTTTAGTGTAACTTTTATATTAAAAACTCGTAACATTTTAGCAATATGATTCATAACATTTTCTCTATTATTCACATAATATTTTGGTACGTTTCGTAACTTTTATAGAAAAAAATCGTAACTTTTTATTCATAAGAAGTAATCGAATTTGTTATATTTTTAAGAGTGCGTATAACACATTAGGCACGACAATGCCAGAGTAGAAAGAGTGGAGTCAGCCGACTCCACGAGAAAAAAACTTTACTTCGATTATATTAATTTTTTTAAAAAATTCATAAATGGATCCCTTAAATTTGGTAATGACACTATTGGATGACTCATAAAAGTTCTTAAGAATTGCTTATTTGTTTGGCATGTTTGAATTTTAGTCCCTCATTTTTTTCTTCTGATAATGAGAGGTTGATCTGTCTTACTAGGTTAAACTTTAAATATTATTTTTGTTCGAACAAGATTTTTAGTTGCCATTAATGTTATTATTTTTTGGTTTATGATTGGCCAGAGTATTTGATATTTATGAATGACACCACGCTTCCGAACTCCTGGAGTCGCTACTGACATTAGGGATGTGTATTGTAGCCTTTTTCGTTAGTTCTAACTTCTAACATTAAAATTTCTCAATAGGTTTTTTTCAAAACTGAAGGGCCTATATATGAGAGGGTTTTCCAATTTTGAGTTTGGCCACTTTTGGTCCAATTTGGACACATTTGTCCGTCAATTGGTTTGGCTCCAGTTATAGCATCAGGGGTGATTCCGTCTTTACGTCGTGTTATTTGGGCACATTTGCCCATCAATTGGTTTGGCTCCAGTTATAGCATCAGGGATGATTCCGTCTTTACATCGTATTTTTTACAATTACCAAAATGGCCTTGGGGAATCTTCTGAAAACTCCTACTGTATACCTAAGTGTGTGAGTGTGGTGAATAGAAAATTTATGTGGGTATCGAATGGTACCATTTTCTTACGTGTTTTCCACTGTTTCATGGGTCCCGGTTTTGAGGTCTGTTACATTGCAGATGATTAAGAGAGAGAGAGAGAGAGAGAGAGAGAGAGAGAGAGAGTTTCTTGATAGAAGAGTTTATGACAAAGGGTTGTTGTCAATAGTTTCCAGTTCAATTGCCTGGCAATTTCCTGGGCTCATTGGTCGGCAAATGTTTTGTGAGGTCAAAAGAGATACTTAGAAATTAAAGAAACCTAATAAACTCATCATTTATAAGCTGCATTTAATTTAGAGTAAGTCATTTAAGTCTTGATTAACTATTTTAAGGAAACGAAATTGATTTGAAGCTTGCTTTGGTATAATAAAATAAGGTTTGCTTCAAAGCCATCATCATAATCTAGGCACATCAGGCAAAAAAGTTTCATATTATCTTAATGAAAATCAAGTTGACCTGCTTTGCATTGTAGTTTAAAAATGATTGTAAGAAAATGTCTAAAATATTATATGCGGATATGTGGTTCAAAATTTTGGGATGAAGAATTTTAAAAAAAGGCCAGTTGCTATAAGGTCCACTATATCTATTTCCTAACACTTGTAGTCCACATAATCTTTTCCTAACACATCTAGTCCACTCACTCATCCAAAGTACGACAATACCCCTCACTTACATGTGAAGTATGATGCCGGTGCCGGAAAAGTCACTAGAAAATTTTACCAGTGCCAGAAAAGTCGCTGAAAAATTAGACTTCGCCGAAAAAGTCGTTGGCGCAGATATTAGATGTTGTTATCTACAAGAAGTGGTTATCTGGGGTCATAAGATGTGGTTATCTGCACTGGCGATTTTTTCAATCTAATCCCTATAGCAACTGGCCCCATATCTAGCTGACAAGATGTAGTTACCTGGGCTCAATAGATGTGGTTATTTGCGCCGACAACTTTTCCAATCTAATCCCTATAGCAGATGGCTCCATATCTGGAATCACCAGATGTGGTTATCTATTAGATGTGGTTATCTAGGCTCACAAGATGTGGTTATCTACGCCGACGACTTTTCCAAGCTGATCCCTCTAGCAACTGACCCCACATCTGAGATCACTAGATGTGGTTATTTGGGCTCACAAGATGTGGTTATCTGCAAGATGTGCTTATCTGTGCCGGCGACCTTTCCAATTTGATCCCTATAGCAACTGACCCATATCTGGAATCACCAGATGTGGTTATTTGCGTCGACGACTTTTTCCAATTTGCTCCCTATAGCAACTGACCCTACATCTGGGATCACTAGATGTGATTATCTAGGCTCACAAGATTTGGTTATCTGTAAGATGTGTTTATCTGTGCCAGCGACCTTTCCAATTTGATCCCTATAGCAACTGGCCCATATCTGGAATCACCAAATCTGGTTATTTGCGTCGACGACTTTTCCAATCTGCTCCCTATAGCAACTGGCCTCATATTTGGAATCACCAAATGTGGTTATCTGGGCTCACATGATGTGGTTATCTACAAGATGTGGTTATCTGCCCCGGCGACTCTTCCAATCTAATCCATATAGTAACTGGCTCCACATCTTGTGAGTTCAGATAACCACATCTGACCACATCTAATCTCAAGTTGGCTTGAAAAAAAAAAGATATTGTGACTCCAGATAACTACATCTTGTGATTCCAGATATGGTTATCTGCGCCGGTGACTTTTCCGGCAAAATCAATTTTCTGGTGACTTTTTCGCCGCCAATGAAATTTTTCGGCGAGAGATTATGTTTTAAATTTAATGTGAGGATATATTTGTTTATTAAAAATAGAGAGCGGACCTTACCCCTTGAAAAATTCGAAAAGCTAGATTAGAGGTGTTATAGAAATATGAGATGGACTAGATATGTTACAAAGAGCTGTAATGGAGTTTAGAGTAATTCCTTATTTAAAAAATCAGTGGATATTTAAATGCAAGCAATATATTTCCAAATAATGTGCATGCTAAACTGGATTGTCAACTAACAATTGATATAAGGTCTCCCATGATGAAAGAGCTTGATACTAAGAAGGAATTAATGGTATCTCTCACATACAAAGAATTATTCGGTAAAGCTGTTCCAATAAAAAATTAACGGGCATAAAAGTCGTGCGTAGTACGACACCTCGAACCTAGTATTACTATATGCATAGAAGCGGATTGTTCTTGCTTTGAGAATCTCTTTGATTGTGATAGAGGACGAAAAAACTTCTTTCCTCTTTGAATAGCCACTCCCCTGCTCCCTCAACTAACAATTAACCAACTTCAACCTTTTTTAAATGATCTACAAATGACGATGAAATCCGTAAATGACGATGAAATCCACAGGCTCCTCTATTTACAACATTTGATTTGTGTCATTTAGGTACACGAAATAGCAACGCAATCTTAACATAAAAGAATATAATAAAAACAACAACTACGAATAGTAGAACAACAAATGACGATGAGATCCGTAAATGATTATGAAATCCACAAATGAAGTGAAATCCGTAAATCCAATTTCTTTGCATGTATAGTCTCTCTCTCTCTCTCTCTCTCTCTCTCTGAGTAAAGCAAAGGATGAGGGGAGAAGAAAGAAAGGACAAAGACCAGTATTACTGCAGCATTTAGTGGTGAAGTGGAGAGTACCTCTATCTGATAGTTGGTATGTGATCACTCAACTCAATAAAATCTTTCAACATGACTAACTTCTAATTAATGATATTAATACTACTATGTGATAAGATAATTCTGCAAAGAAATCAAAGATCTATATAAAATTGGAAGATGAACATCGATCATCAGTTGCAAATTATTCTAAATATATGTCCGCAAAATGGTTTTAGACAACAAATTTTTGTTCAAAAATGGGACTCTAATTATATTAATACTTAGAAAACACGAAGAAGAAAAAAAATTCACTTTTAGATGTCTAGCAGCAGAAAATTTATGTTTGAAACTCAAAATACTCTGGTTCGACTCACGAAGGGGTGCTTGATTTTTATTTTGTTTTTCTTTTTATTAAATGAATGCTCAAGTTTATGAATTTGGTCACCTCAGGGCCTGCTCAATACAAGACAATCAGGACTTAGGGTGGGTGCTGTGCACTCTTCGGCCGTATAATATATTTAAAAAATACATTTCTAGCTTTTTTAGATGCAAAATTAATTATACCATGCCTTTTTCTCTATCAAATTTTGTTTCTTACTGAGGCTTTCATAGCTGTTTAATCTTCATGTTTTTAATCGGGCATAGCAATAGCACGAGCTTTAATTTAGTTTACCTAAAGTCGTAGAACTTACTTTTACAGAATAACTGGAAGATAAATTCCAAAATAAACAAGAAATCATATATATCCGTCGATTGCATTTGGAGTCAATTTACGAAGCTCCTAACGACTTCTCATGAATCTCATCTTTTCTGTACCAAAGAAAAAAGGAATCACATTTTTCGCTTTTTATTTTTTTTAATCGAATGTCCGGGTCAACTTGTGCGCACCACAACTTATTCCGGAGCCCTGAAAGAAACGACCGGACAAAAATACCCCGTGGCCACAAAAATCTCATTTTTCGCTCTTGTCAGAGTATGTATAGAACCTGATTTGTCCATGCTTTCATAATATCTATCCTCTTTGAATAACGACTCCCCTGGCTAGCTCTCTCAGAATTCAACTAATAATTAATCACATCTAATTTTTTTTAAGTCTGCAAATGACGATGAAATCTAATTTTCTTCTTTTATTATAGAAGCTGATTTCTTTGATTGTGAAAGAGGAAGAAACCACTCACTCATTTTCTTCTCTGTGTGTGTGTGTGTTTTTTAAGCGGAGGCTGATGGGAAGGAAAACGGCCAGTGTTTCTGCAGCATGTAGTGGTGAAAGCGGAGTCCTCACTCGGAGAGTACCCTTGCCTGATTGTTGGTATGTTATCACTCAACTCATTAAAATCTTTCAACAGGACTAACTTCTGATGGTATTATACGCGATAAGAGAAATTTTCCAGAAAAAAAATGGCAGATCTCTTTAGAATTGGAAAATGAATATTGGATCAGTTGCCGGTTTAAAAAATGCCAGCTAATCAAAATTTTCCTCCCCAAATTGGTTTTAGGCCCCCAAATTTTTGTCCAAAGATAAGACTCCAAGTGAGTATGATTATATTAATTAATACTATATAAAGTAATAAGTAAACATGAAAGACAAACAAATCATATTTGCCGTACGTTCGAAAGGCTCAATACTTAGGTTCAAATATCACAAGGGTGCTGCTGGAGTTCTATTACTATATGTATAGGGACGTTATATATAATGAGGGATCCCTCACCACCCTTCCGTGTAGACTTCGGTATTCCCGGTCGAATTTTGATGATCTGATCCATTCAATATGTTTAAAATATGTTTTTAAGCGTTTACACGAGAAAGCACAGAAAACGAAGATGAGGAATCACCAAAAAAAAAAAAAATGATTGGGAAGAGTTTGATCCAAGCAGTTTTTCATTTTTCATAAAAATGCATATATGATGCATTTTTATGAAAAACTACTCGGATCAAGTTCTTCTTGGTCATTTTATTTGGCGATTCCTTAGGTGGGACCCTTAAAAACATGTTTTAAACACATTGAACGGATTAGATCATCAAAATTCGATCGGAAAACTTAATTCCACACAGAATGGTGCATGGTGAGGGATCCCTTGGTAGATCTTTGGTATTTATATAGTGGCATATGAATGCTCCAGTTTATGAACTTAAGTCACTTAGTTTGATCTGGAATCCTTACAAAAAAAAATTATACTTCTTTGAAAACTGCATTTTGTTAAATTAAAAAGCACTTGCATATGTATTAAAATTTTGTCATGATAAATATAGGTGTACAGATTTCATTGTACCTAAATCGTACAGATCAGTTAATTTGGACCACTACGAGCCTCACACAAATGTCCGGAGCCGTTCATGTTTTCAAAATAATGTTTACTATTACTCTGCAAAAAATCACCTCAGTCAAATATCACTAAATGCTCCATCAGTTTATCCAGTTTTTTTTTGAAAAAACTGGATAAACTGATGGAGCATTTACGGATATCTGATTGAGCTGATTCTTTACAAGACATAAGTCAACATTATTTTTAAAAACATGAACGGCTCCGATTGACCGTATGGCACTACAAAAAAAAAAAATTGATCTTTAGTGACAAAATTAATTTTGTCATTAGGTTGTCACTGAAAGTGTGTTGCTAAAAATATTAATTAGTGACAGCTCAATACAAAAAGCTGTCACTGAATACTTTTTAGCAACACACTTTTAGTGAAGTGTTATTCTCACTAAAACTCAAATTTTTTGTAGTGTGCGACCCGGAATGGTCCCAAATAAATTGACGTATACAATTTTTGTACAGAGAAATCTGTATCCATATTACTGTCCCAAAATAATGGATATCACTAGTTTTGGTTTTGGCGAGATAGACCCAAACATTTTATCTCTGAACATATTTTTAAACTTTTCAAACAATTTTCATACGTGCCTATACATAAATTCTTTAAAACATTTTTATTAGTGTTGGACACATATAGAGCCTACAAATTCCATCCGGCCGGTTGGTGTTCTACATTCCACATATGTAGGAAGCTCATGTTCAACTCGCTATATGCCCCCAAAAATTGAATAAATGGGATTTTAAAATCTATAAGGATACACCAATTAAAAAGAACAATCTATTCTACAATAAAATACACAAGTTCTCTTCCTAAGACACCAGGAATTTTTTTTTTGGTTTTAAAATAAATTGGTACATCACTTTTTTTTATACTTACAAAAAACTAATTAGTGCTCTCGGGGAGTCATTACTTGGTGTTATAATGCAATTCTCCTACGCATATTTATGTGGGACTTAGGAATAAATATATGAGTTTTAACTGAATATGGGATGAAAGCCCATAAAAAAAGTGATGAAGAAGAGAGTTAGGGTATCACATGACGATGCCCTAGAGCCACTGAATAACTAATTAAACACTAACAAGTCTCAATTTACTGAATTTTTGCCTAGAAACTACATATTTACGGAACCCCAGACCTCCCTCTTGGAAGTCAAGGAGTACAACCAAATAGGCCAAGAGGTAAGCGAGACTTATTTCAAATGAAAACTAAGACATGTTAGAAATTCTTTAAGAAGAGATTTTATTTTCAAGCACAAGTACTGACATTTATGAATTGTGACCTCACTGACCCAATTTTCTGGCTACGTCACTTTATTGTTCTTCTTCCTAAGACTAGTCCTAAGTTTTCTTCGTTAATTAATTCCTTTCAGTCCAATTAATATCAGTAGTGGTGAACTTGGGTTGTTGGTCATGGATTTTATACTGTAACTTCTAATTAAGTTAACATGGTATGTAAAGGAGGAAAGAGATGATATGAGGGGTAAAATGGAAACATAATCACATATTTTGGGCTGAACTCGTTACTTTCCGTCGCAGTTAGTAATTGTTGACTAACCTCAATGGAAGTCACTGCTTTTTTTGAAACCTAAGGAAAAGTTTTTGTGTAATTTCCCTATCCTTATCAGAGTTTTTTCACGTGTTATTGATGCCACAGAACGTCTGCGTTTGATTTCATTCCTCCTCCTCCTCCTCCACCAGGAAGCAACAGTGGTTATCCAGCTCCTTTTGGCAGTATTTCTACTATGGAGGACCTTGTAAGGCTAATCATGAGACTACTCTTTCTCCTCATCATAGTGATTTGCTTGCGGATGTTGATTTACCTTTGCGCGCGGTTGTTGAAAAGGGCATGGGCATTTGTCACTACAATACCACTGGTTTTAAATGTAGTTCAAGTTTGCGCACAGTTGTTGAAAAGGGCATGGGTATTTGTCACTACAATACCACTGGTTTTAAATGTAGTTCAAGTTTGCGCACAGTTGTTGAAAAGGGCATGGGCATTTGTTGCTACAGTACTACCGGCTTTAAATGTAGGTCAAGTTTGGCCGAATGATGAATCTACAATGGAGAGTTTCTTCCAAGGCCTGGCAAAGGAAAGACCGGTAAGATTCACAGCCCAAGAGTTACGTAGCTTCACGAATAATTACTCAAAGGTGTTGGGTTCGGGAGGCTTCGGAATAATTTACAAAGGACAATTCCTGGATGGAGTCAAAATTGCGGTAAAGGTCCTCAAAAGGAGCATACTAGATGAAAGAGCCAAGGCCCAGTTCATGGCGGAGGTGAGCACTATTGGAAAGACAAACCATATAAACTTAGTAAGGCTATATGGTTTTTGCTACGATCACTTAATGATCTCGTTAGTGTACGAGTACATGGAAAATGGATCTCTCGATAAACACTTGTTCAGCGATGATACACAAGGAATTGACTGGAATAAGCTGCCTCAAATTGCGATTGGAACAGCAAGAGGTATAGCTTACCTTCATGAAGAGTGTCAGCAGAGAATCATTCACTATGACATAAAGCCCGGTAATGTGCTATTGGATGCCAATTTCAACCCCAAGGTAGCAGATTTCGGCCTTGCAAAGGTTTCCAATAGAGATCGCACACATGACTCTCTGATCGGATATAAAGGAACCCCCGGTTATTCGGCTCCCGAGTTTCTACTCAATAACAACGGTATCACATACAAATGTGATGTTTTCAGTTTTGGCATGCTTTTGTTTGAGATACTGGGGAGGAGGAGGAATGCTAGAATGGGCTCCACTGATAGCCTTGATAATTGGTTCCCGAAACTTGTGTGGGATGAGTATGAGAAAGATGAGCTGGCAACAATGCCCCTTTCACAAGGAATAGGAGAAAATGATAGAAAGAAAGCACAGCAAATGGCTATGGTAGCATTGTGGTGTGTTCAGGACTCACCAGAGGCTAGGCCGCCGATGAGTTTTGTGGTGAAAATGTTGGAAGGAGGACTGGAAATCATGCCACCTCCTAAACCATTCCATTATTTGTTTTCCACTCATGTGGCTAATGTGCTCAATCCACGTACTTGTAACACTTTAGACAATTCAACCGGCTGTGGTAGTAATTCGTACAAGGAACCGACAACAACAATCATGCCTAAGTATGAGATAGAAATCGCCTGTTTATCGTAAGAAATGGAAAACCACTAAAGAAGAGCAGCGTTCGTTCTTCATGTACTTGTGATGTTCACTGGCTCTACATTTATTTAAGACTTAGGCAATGTAGAATTACATTTATGCTTGATCTTTGCGAAACCATCTTTTCCAGTTTTATATTGATGTTGATCTCTTGGAAACTATACTTCCTTGTTTGGGGATAGAGGCAAGAAACCCATTATTTGTTTTTAGGTTTTTCCTCTTAAAGAAATGGAAGACCTATTTGACTTGGAGAATTAATGACCTGTGATATAAATGTGTTGCGATGTTCATTTTTCAATTTCCATTCCCAGAATGCTCAATGAATCAGTTCCTTTAAACTTGGCTATTCGAATCCTTTAAATAGGCGAGAAGTAGTAAACACTACAAAACCTCAGCTACTAAAGCAAGTTGAAGCATTTGGGAAAAGAAAAAAGCAAGTTGAAGCATGGAAAATTTGAAATGAACAAATTTTAATTCAAACAAAGGCATTCAATTATAAGAACTGTCAATTTCATCGATGGATTCTTTAACGGTAGTTAAATGTTACGGTCGATTCTATTGGTTATGAGATTTTGTTCACGGGTTTTTTTAAATCAAGCTCAGCTCTGTTTGTAAGGAGTATTTGTTCAGGGAGAACATACCAATTGCTCAAAGGTCGGTTTCAAGTCTCCAAATTACCTGCTCGGTGATCTTGTTTCCTTATTAGCATTGTGCCCATTCAATGTTTGGGTTGGAATATCTCCTAGAGAGTTTTTTGAGGCCTCCTAGTCCTTGTTGGTCAGTTGCCGATTTGCTTTTAGCTTGGTCTGTTTTCGGGTCTAATTTGTGCTTGGTCTTTGGTTGTTTTGTTTTGTGTCTGGGGTATGCCCCTTAGGTCCTGTAATTTTGGTTGGTTTCAATAAAAATTTTATTTACCCTTAAAAAAAAAATGCTGAAAGAAAATCACATTGATTTTATTTTTTCTATGTATCGAATAGGCACAATGCTAGTATATTAGCCCTAGTTTCCCAAAAGATTTTATCAAAATATGATAAAATCAATCCTTAATTTTATCAAATGAGGAAGAGGTTTGATAAAATCTCAATTTTTTTTGCATTGAAAAAGTTGAAATTTTATCAAACATCTTCCTCATTTGATAAAATCAACCTTGATTATATCAAATCTTGATTTTATCAAATCTTGATTTCGTCTTGGTAACTCACCCTAAAAGAACCCAAATGTAATCACAGAGGCGCGCGACCGATGGCAATAAAGGAGGGGGAAAGGGGTATAAAATGCTGGCGCATGACACAAAGTCGAAAGGAAAATGTCTACAAGCGGGGTCGCCTGCTTATAATTTGTATACTTATTTTGTTATTTTAGCCACTTGGTTTTTTTTTTCGATGAGAAGAATCAAAAAAACTAATTGATTTGTTTCGACGAGAAGAATAAAAAAATTATATTCCAAATCCATTTTTTTAATAAAGACAAAAAAACTAAAAATGCATTTTTAATAAGCAAAAACATGCCAACTCTTTTTTGCTATTGGTCCTTATAAAAAAAAAAAACTATTGTGGGTCGTAGTAAGCAATATCCTCAAAAATTTGATGCACAACTAAAAAATACCAAAAAATTGAATAAGGACAAAAAAATAAGCCAAGTGACTTAATTGAGTCAAACCAAATAATTTTTTTTGAAGTTTGCAAAAGACGAACAAAACTAATTTCCCGCTTTTATTATATTTGTGGACGCGGATTTGTCTCTACTTTGAGAATCTCTTTGATTGTGAGAGAGGAATATAAAACCACTAACTTATGCCCTTTGAATGGCCAGTCCCCAGGCTGGCACCCTTTGAAATGAACTAACAATTGATCAAATTTAAATTTTTGAGTCCACAAATTACGATGAAATAGATTTCCCGCTTTTAGTATGTATAAGTTGATTTGTCTCCAGTATGACAGTTTCTTTGATTGTGAAAGAGGAAGAAATTTGGGCCTTACGTGGTGGTCTCAATATGGCTATGTACGCAACTCGGCATATAGGCTTTACTAGTGGAAATAGATTCAGCGAATGGCATTGCTCTTGTCAATTCTGATGACGTTTCAAATCATTTTTTGTGCGTCTTGGTTTATGATTTCAGGATACTGATGATCCAATGCTGTGTGTGCGAGATCTACCAAATATGGAGAGAAGCAAATAGGGCTGCGGATGTACTAGCTAGCTAGCTAAAGAAGATTTTAAATTCACTAGTTTTAATTTAAGTAGTGTTTTAATTTATTGCAGCATTTAGTGGTGAAAGCAGAGTTCTCCTCCGCCAAGTATCCTTGCCTGATTGTTGGTATGTGACCACTCAACTCAATTAAAGCTTTCTTTCGACAGGACAATGTTCTACAGCTACTAGGTGATACGATAATCCAGCAGGAAAAAAGAAAAAGAAAAAGCGTAGACCTATTTAGAATTGGAAGGTGAACATTGGATCAGTTGTCAATTATTCAGTAATTCCCATGTATTTTGTTTCTCTCTAGACATGAAGCTTAGGACAGAGCTCCTGTCCAGTTATTTCGTAGGTCCCGCCACTCACGCGTGCCTATTTGTCCATGCGATAAAAGCGGGCCACATAACCATCTTGATTCAAAAATAGGTGACGGAGTGGTTACATCTCTTGTTGTCATCCCTTATTGCTCTTCATGTATGTTCCTTTACTGCATTTGTGTGGTTTTGTACATTTTCAAAAATAAAAAAAATAATGTTTTCAATCTTCCTCTTCATCGAAAATGGGAGTTCTATATAGTGGTTTAGCTTTCAGCTTGATATTTTTAGTCATCAGATCATATGATTTTTATAACATTGTAATCAACATAAACTACTGGTGAACAAGTTACTTATTGCAAGAGAAGAAAAAAAATTGAAAACAGAAGAACTTTTTGAAAAACATTAAAACCACAAATGCCGTGAACATTAAGCGGTTAAGGGCTATGGTTATGCCCCAAAGAAACTTGTACTAAGAGGTCCAAAATGACCTTTCGGAGAATCCACCAAACAAAGTAGCTCCACATGGTTTAATGGTTGCTTAACTGTCTGAGGTTTTCAATCGCTATTGATGCCACAGAGATGTCTACCTGTGGGTATTACAATCCTTGTCCACCATCCACCAGCGATGGAGAGGCAGCTAGTAAGTTCGTTTCTTTTCTCTTTTCTTTTTGTTTAATTGTCGGCGTTGGTAAGTCATTTTCAGAAAAAAGTTCGCAAATAACAAATGACAATATTGTACTAACTCATCTATTGATGCGACTGTTTTCAACTTGTAGCCATAGTAGTGATTCTCCTGGTACTCATAATAATAGGCTTCATCGGCAATTGAGTCAAAACGGCAACATGCCGTGGCTACAGCACCATAGGCCTCCAATGTGGTTCAAGTTTAAGGTATTTTTTTCTACGATTCTGAGATTTGATGGGCTTCCCGTTTCATTTGGATGCAAGCTTTCTTTTATTAGTATGTCGGTTTCTCTTCACCTGCTTGCAACCCTTATGACAGTTTAGTGGTATTAAATGATAACTACTACATTATTTTTTGCAACTAGGGTTGGTGGTTTTCCATGGCAGAAGATAGCTTTTGGAATCTATGGAAATATCGCTGGTTTAGACTTTTAAGTTTTATATCTGTTGTTCAGCCTTTCAAGTTTTAATTGAATGTAGTGCACTTGGCACTGAGATAATGTTTACGTGCCGCTATTTATTGAAAGTAACTGCGTTTTTTTCTTCTTGCTTTTAATTAATGTGAAAGTTGATTTCCTAAAGAGAATCTGAATGACTCCACAAGATGGAAACAATGTATCGTATTGGGAATAGGCTATGGTAACATTAACCCTAGTAATCTTTAGAGTTTATTATTGTTTGCTGGACGTTCAATGTTGTTTTATTTTTGGTAACTTTAATCCATTAAAGCGCATAAAAAAAGAATCCATATGGCGCAGCCCTTACAAACCAGACCCATCAAGGGCAGAGCGTGGCTGCATATAGCAGGCGACATGCAACCAAAACAACAGACAGATATAAAAACAGTAAACTTAGGAGGCAAAGATCCTAAAAGGAATCCTCCACTCCAATGCCAAGAGTCTATTTGAGTCCTTCAGTTTCACCTTCCTCCAAAAGCACAAACAAACAAGCATAGACAATTCTGGAGCATGGATATGCTTATGTTGGAATTGTCTGCAGTTCCTTTCCTTCCACGGCCAATATATTGCAGCAGCCAAAGAAAGCTTATATACCAGATTAGATGTATAGTCATGTTTAGAAACATCGGGAATAAAGTCAGAAGGTGTATGCTCAATAATATCTTTGGTGATAGCATTCCTGGGCCTAGTAGTCTTAAAGTTGAAGGTAAACAGAAGTTAGTGAAATTGAAGGATTTGAAAAATTATTGCCTTGATTTGGATCGCTAACCAGCATAGTTCTTTTCCTTCCAAAAAGTTCAAGAGTTGGCGCATTATGTAATTGAAAAGTCAGATGTTTCAGTGTCTTAACAGAAAGTTGGCAATTGAGTAATTGGAAATCTTATGTTTCAGTGTTTGTGAATGAAGAGTTCTGTACTGGGATCCAGTAGGTGTTGTTTATCGTTTTGGTTATATTATTGTTTGCGACTGTGTGCAGAGTTGTCATTGTCAGAGATGAAGGTACAAGATCCAAGTACTCTGCAAATGGGCCTGCCTTTTGGTAGGTTGTCATGAACTAAGTTTGTTATCCTCAAGCTGTGTCCATAAATTTGCGACTTGACGTCGTCCCATGTTTTGTGTAGCAATAATTGTCAAACTTGTATTGCTATTATAGATGTAAAATAAACTATAAACACCAATATCTCTGCTGAGTAGATTCCCCTGGTATGATATTCTGTTTATGGGAAATCTTTAGTTTGTTACTATTTTACGAGGTACTTTCTTTCTAGGTTCTTTTTGGATGTGATTTTTTCTTAAAGTTTCCAGCTTGTTGATTAGTATTTTCTTTATAAAACGGTTCTTGATGGGCATTGTGTGAAATCAATTGGTTGTCAACTGCCTTCATTGTGGTGATTAAAATTTGTTCTTAAGCTAGCTTTAGGTTTTTTGGTGCTTTTGCATCAATTCTACTAAGGGTATCTGTAGGGTTTATTTGAAAGGTGGCTTCAGATTCTTAACTTGAAATACTGCCCTGCATAGCCACGTCGAGCCTCTTTGAGACTTTCCTCTATGCTGAGTTCATCAGTTGCTTGCCTTTTCAATAATGTGCACATCTTCACAGAGGCAGCTTCCTAAATCTTGCTGTTGAATTACCCAAGAAATTTTTGAAGCCTGACTTGGGGATCGAAGACGTACGTGTATTGCTTATGGAGTTGATACTGATAACTGGACTCAAATCTTCGCCAGAATTCATGGACTCTACAGATATCTGGTACTTTATTTGGAGAGAGAGAGAGAGAGAGAGAGAGAGAGAGAGAGAGAGAGAGAGAGAGAGAGAGAGAGAGACGTCTCTTTCACCTGGAAATGGAAAAGAAGTATTGACCGTGGTCTGTAACAGTTGCTTGCTTCGGCCAAGACGCTGTAACCGTGCCTCGTTTTTTTTCCGTCGGTTTGAGACATTTTAGGTGGGACCCACCACACCTAGGTTCAAAATCTGACCAAAATATCAGTCAAAACCGGTAAGATGCCCTGTTGACTTGTGTGCTAGCATTTAATGTCGTTGAGCCATTTTTTCTTGGGAAAATGACTGTTCAGTGGTGGCAGAGAGGAATAATTCCCCCTTTATGACACTTTTTGGAAATTCTCACTTGATGGGAAGAGGAAAAATAATTCCCCTTTCATGGTATGGCAAATGTAACTTGACGAAAGTACCCTCGACTTCGAAACTTTTTTCAATTTAACCACCCAAAATGGTATAATTTAACAATTTGGTTTGGAAACGCTTGCTCCTTGTATGAAAAGTTGTTGCACCTTGAAATAACATGAGCTGCTCTCTGTTTTTCCAAACTAGCACCAATAAATAAATACATTGACCGTGCAATTGTCTGCATTGCACTCTATGTACGTTCATTGTCATTGCACCTTGCATACACGTGTGTTGCTCTCTCAAACAAAAGCAATGCACTCATGTTGGTCCATTTGGGGTTGTCAGTGTGAGATCAAATCAAACTTTATGGAAATATATTCTCCACATTGCACTCTATGTTCATTATCATTGCACCTTGCATGAAAGTGTGTTGCACATTTAAACAAAATCATTGCACTCTTGTTGATCCAGATGGGTTGCCATTGTGTAGTAAAACAAAACTTTCTGGAAATAGATTCACAGCATTGCACCCTGAGTCCATTTCCATTGCACCTTGAATGCAATTGTGTTGGACTCTGAAACCAAATCATTGCACTTATATTATACAGTTTTCACCCTGAGGGGTAATTTCGTAAATCAATCTCCTTGTGCCACTTATGTGGAATTATTATTTTCCGTTTCATATGTGAAGGAATTTTCAAAAAGTGTGTCATGAAGGGGGAATTATTCCCCACTGCCACTACTGAACAGTCATTTCCCCTTTTTTCTTCTAAGTTGATTTATCTCTGGGTTGACTGTTTCTTTGATTGTGAAAGAGGAAGAAACCACTCACTTATCCTCTCCGAAACCACTCACTTATCCCACTCCCCAGGCTTAAGCCCCCTTTGAATAATCTCTCTCTCTCTCTCTCTCTGAGTTATGCAAAGGAAGAGGGGAGACGAAACCAAGGAAAAAGGCCAGTAGAGTTACTGCAGCATTTAGTGGTGAAAGCAGAGTTCTCATCCGCCGAGTATCCTTGCCTGATTGTTGGTATGTGACCACTCAACTCAATTACTCCATCCGTCCCATTTTGTTTATCAATTATTTCATTTTCTGTTACGCCTTAAATTGCTTATATATTTTAGTCTATAATGTTTTTTCACTGTTTTAAAAACTTTGTATAGTAGAATAAATTGTGAATTATCAAACAAGATCCATATTGCATATATTTGTAGATCAATATCAAAAGATATAAGCGATTGAAAACTGATACGATTATAAAAAAATTAACAAACAAAATGGGACAGAATGAGTAAAATTTTCTTTCAACAGGACTCAGTTCTACCCATGCTAGGTGATACGATAATCCAGCCGGAAAAAAAAGAAGAGTAGGCCTGTTTAGTATTGGAAGATGAACATTGGATCAGTTGTCAATTATTCAGTAATCCCCATGTATTTTGTTTCTCGCTAGACATGAAGCTTAGGACAGAGCTCCTGTCCAGTTATTTGGTAGGTCCCGCCACTCACGTGCCTATTTGTCCGTGCGATAAAAGCGGGTCACATGCAAAAATGCTAGACGCACACAAATTCTCACACCACAAACCACACAAGTCCTATGTGGCAAGCGGACCCTGCCTTTTTTAATTAAAAAAAAAACTGAAAACCTCTCTCTCTCTCCTCCCCTCATCTCTCTCTTCCCCAAACCCAATCCCCTCTGCCAATTCCCTCCACGGACCCACAACCACCGCCGCCGCCTCCATGGACTTACAAAATGACAACCCTAAAAATCGCACAAAATTAACTGATCTGAAAATCTTTGACTGAAACCCAACACATAGTTCTTTCCCTTTCATAACTATAAACTTTTTCCCTTAAAAAAAAAAACTAAAATTTCAGAAGTGAATGCAATGGAAAAAAATGGCATGGAAGTTATGAAGAAAAAAAAATTCTAAAGAAAAAGGAACAAAAATTAGACTGAGACCCAACAAACATTAGTTCGACCCCTATATTAACTTCAAAATTTCGAAAGTACATACTACTACAATGGAGAAACTTTCATGAAATTTCTTAAATTAGCATCAACAGAAAAAAAAAAAAAAATAAGGGGCCCCAAT
Source organism: Gaultheria prostrata (assembly GCA_036023075.1). NCBI lineage: Eukaryota > Viridiplantae > Streptophyta > Magnoliopsida > Ericales > Ericaceae > Gaultheria > Gaultheria prostrata. Next base: position 17,974 of record JAXBDA010003451.1, read on the forward strand.
AAGAACCAGACAAACAAAGTAAAACAAAAAAATCGCCATGAACGGATTTGGTTGGGTTCTTACGACTCGCGGAGAAGGCCGCCAGGGCTTGATGGAGATTGATTTTGGGTTTTGGTTTTAGGGGAGGGGATTTGGTTTGGCGGAGAGAGAGAGAGAGAGACAAGATGAGGAGAGAGAGAAAGAGGAGGAGGATTTCAGTTTTTTCTTTTTTTTTGGTGTTAGACAGTGGCGGGCCCCACTGAAACGTGTTATGCCTCTTAGTACGACACGTATGTTGTGTGATTTGTGGTGTGCTATTTTTGTGTGCCTGTAGCTTTGTTCGGACACATGACCATCTTGATTCAAAAATAGGTGACGGAGTGTTTACATGTCTTGTTGTTACTTGTTAGAGGGACTCCTGCTATTAGAATTGGAAATCTTGTGTTTTATCAACCTATAGTTGGTTCAGTGGGCTGGATATCGAGTTATGTAAAAAAAAAAAAAAGGTTTATTGCTAGGGCCCACTTGTATTTACTGCATTTGTGTGGTTTTGTGCATTTTCAAAATTCAAAAGACTAATGTTTTCATCTTCCTCTTCATCGAAAATGGGAGTTCTACTATTGTAGTTTAGCTTTCAGCTTGATATTTGTAGTCATCAGATCAAATGATTTTCTTAGAAACAAGTTATTGCAAGAGAAGAAAAAAATTGAAAACAGACTTGTATTCACTCCATGAGTAATTAAAAATTCAGCTGTTAAATATTTCTCATCCTGACCATTAGTTTAATTATGTCATCCTTTATTGCTTTTCATGTAGGTTCCTTTACTGCATTTTCAAAATTAAAAGAAAAATGTTTTCATCTTCCTCTTCATCGAAAAGGGGAGTTTAGACAGAGGTTTAGCTTTCCTTTACGGCCTGTCTTCACGGACAGTAGCTATGGCTAGAACCGGACATTCCACTGGCGGGTCGGGAGCCCCTATGGTCACGCCTAAGGAGGGTTGCTGTTGGGGGTGAAATTTACCGGTGGATCTTCCTCGGGTCGAACCTTCCTCGTTGCTCCAACCTGCACACGTAGCAATCGTTAGTGCCCCACCGGCCTCTTGCCGGCGGGCACTCCGATGCTCAAGTCAACCACTATCGAGAGAGAAACACAATAGACAAGTAATTTTAGGTTTATGAGAGTGTGTCCATACCTCAAGGGTCTTACCCTTTGTATTTATAGCCTTCAATGTGCTTGCTCTCCAAGTTAACATTCTCACATGCGCGATGACATCACCCCTCACCAAACAAACCGGGCCCACAGCCCTTCCATGAATACCGTAACCACTTGGTCACGTGTGGGTGATGCCACCCTTACCGCATCGGGCCGGGCCGTGCTTTTAGCCTATTAAGGCCCAACGCACTCCTGGTCTCTTATAATTAAACCGACCCTAGAGTCTTGTTCGGTTTTATCCCACCACAGTTGCTATGTTGGTTGCCCTGTCCCACCCTTTTTTCGGATTAAAAAAAAAAAAAAAAACCTTGTACTGAGTGGTCCTAAAGGAACTTTTGGAGACTCTACCAAACCAAGTAGCTCCACACGGTCTAATGGTTGCTTAATCATCTGAGTTCTTCAATTGTTATTGATGCCACAGAGATGCATGTCTACCTCTGGGGATTACAATTCTTCTCCATCACAGACCAGCGATAGAGCGGCAGTGAATCCTAGTAAGTTTGTTTCTTTTTTTTCAATTATCTGCGTCGGTAAGTTCATTTTCAGAAAAGAGTTCACAAATAAAAAATGACATTATTGTACTAACTCATCTACTGATATGACTGTTTTTCAACTTGCAGCGTTTGAAGCCATAATGTTGATTCCCTTGGTACTCGTAATAGTAATAATAACAGGCTTAATCTTATGGGCTTGCTCGAAGATACTGATCAGTAGAGCAATTGAGTCAAAACTGCAACATGCCAAGGCTACACAACCACAGGCCTCCAAAGTGGTTCACGTTTGGGAAACCTTTGCACCCACAATGGAGAGGTTCCTCCAAGACCTGGCGAAAGAAAAACCGGTAAGATTCACAGCCCAAGAGTTATGTAGCTTCACTACTAATTACTCAACCGTGTTGGGTTCGGGAGGCTTTGGAGTAGTTTACGAAGGACAATTCTCTAATGGAGTCAAGATTGCGGTAAAGGTCCTCAAAAGGAGCTTACTAGATAAAAGAGCCGAGCAGCAATTCATGGCGGAGGTGAGCACTATTGGAAGGACTCACCATATAAACCTAGTGAGGCTATACGGTTTTTGCTACGATCACTTAATGCTCGCGTTAGTGTACGAGTACATGGAAAATCGATCGCTCGATAAATACTTGTTCAGTGACGATACACAAGGAGTTGATTGGAATAAGTTGCCTAGAATTGCGATTGGGACAGCAAAAGGTATAGCTTACCTTCATGAAGAGTGTCACCAGAGAATCATTCACTATGACATAAAGCCAGGTAACGTGCTATTGGATGTCAATTTTAACCCTAAGGTTGCGGATTTTGGCCTTGCAAAGCTTTGCAATAGAGACAACACCTATGACTCTTCAACAGGATATAAAGGGACCCCCGGTTATTCGGCTCCTGAGTTTCTTCTCAACAACTACCCCATCACATACAAATGCGATGTTTACAGTTTCGGCATGCTTTTGTTTGAGATAGTGGGGAGGAGGAGGAATGCTAAAGTGGGGTTCACTGATAGCCTGGATTGGTTCCCGAAACATGTTTGGGATGACTATGAGAAAGGTCAGCTGCCAAAAATGACACTTACTTATGGAATAGAAGAGAAGGATAGAGAGATAGCACAGAGAATGGCTATGGTGGCATTGTGGTGTGTTCAGGACTCACCAGAAACTAGACCGTCAATGAGTGCCGTGGTGAAAATGTTGGAAGGAGGAGTGGAGATCATGCCACCTCCTAAACCATTTAATTATTGGTTTCCCGTGGTGATTAAAGTGCTCAATCCACCTAGTTGTAAGAGTTTAGATCATTCAACCTGCTGTGGAACTAATTCATATAGGTACAAGGAGCAGGCCACCCCAATCATGGCCAAGTACGAGCTAGAATTTGCAAGTTCATCATAGGAAATGGAAAGCCATTGTAAGTTGTACCCTTAAGAAAAGCCGTGATTGTTTCTTTGTTTACTTGTGAAGTTCAGTGTCTCAATATTGTCCAAGACTAGGCAATGTAACCAAATATTTAAATACACTAATATTTATGCCAGAATCTCTGGGAAACCATCTTTTCTAGTTTTAAATTTATTCTTGATCTTCTAGAAATCGACCAATTTGACTTGGAGAATGACTTGCAATACAAAGGTGTTGCGATCTTCATTTTCGTACCTGCTGAACCTGATCGATTCCATTTAAAGATTTTGGTCAACATTGTTAAGCCATCTCCAATTTTGACCCATTTTAAGGCTGAAATTTTGGTAATAACAACCAAATATCAATTTCCAATGCATGACCCACAAGTCATCCACATTTTTGTTTTGGAATTTGCCCATTTACTTTACCCAAATGAGGGACAATCCAAATCTTGCCCAATTTTTTTTTTTCTGTTTTCAGTGAGGAATTCACTGGAAAACTGAAATTTAGCTCATCGTTGAGAGGAATTTCTATTTGAGTTTGCTAGAAAACCAAAGTCGTCGAAAACGATCGAGTTTCAGCCGCAGGGTCAGACCTGACAAGACGAACCTGTTGTTTTGATCCCGCAGGAGAGAAGAAGTTAGAAGACGCAGAATATGTGAGATATAGTTAGCGCATGTGAAGAGAATGGATCTAGTCTCAACGTGGAAAAAATTGAATAAAATAGGAAAAACGTAAGGGCCGTAGATGCTCTGAGCATCTCCAATCTTAACCCCTTTTTTTTACTCAATTTTAGTAAAATAATGAATAAAAATTCATTTTGGGTATGAAGAATATCTCCAATGGCAAAACCCCATTTTTACTTAAGAACAATGGTAACATTGTAAATTAAGAGAGATTAGATTTGCCTTGGAAAAAAGTCAGAGAAAAAAGGTCAATTCTTAAATTTCCAAGAGAAATGGGCAAAATTTATTTGGGCAGAGAAATGAATTTTACTAGGGGAGCGATTTTCATATTCTAAATTGTTATCTGCACCTCTTTTTAATCTGTTTAGTAAATTTTTTATGTGTAAAAAATTTACTAGTAAAAAATCTACTAAAAGACAAAAAAGGATGTGAATTTTTCTCTTTTTACGTATAGAAAGAAATGGGTAAAGATGGGAAGATGCTCTTATCGATTTCTTGATAGACCATCCTCTTGATCAGAAACGGCCGTGACTTTGATGCTGGTGAATTAATCTCCTCCCCGGGGTCCGCTAGGAGGTCAGCGTCTTTCCTCCACGACGACCCCACCAACCTCCCTTGCCTTTTGTCACATCCGGACCCACATCATCTACTAAACTGCCTTCCTGTGGACCGCTGCCCCCTTTCTCGTCGCCTTCTCATCCCCAGTATACATCAGGTCAGGTTCCACTTGGACTTGGCTTCCTCATCAGCCTTCTCTCTCACGTTTTTGAATGGTGATTATGGATAATCCGATCGTGTGGGCGACAGTTAGAAGGATTTTTGTTTTCTTACTTGGGTAGTACTTGATTATCGGAATGTTGGAGATTTTCAAAATAAAAAAATGTTTTTGGTTTGGCGGATTTTTGAAAAGATGTTGAGAGATGTTTATGTGAAAGGATGCAATACCTTTTCACATAAGTTATTACTTTATTGAATGGTTAAAACACTCATTAGATTGAAATGTGATTGTTAGGAAGGAACGTGAAACATGGGGTGCCTCCAAGAGGCATGACTCTTCGTAATTAAAATAATGTCTTCTAGAGACATGGCAATTCACAAAATGGTGCCTAGAAAGAGGCATGACCTTTCATAGTTAATTGTCTTCAAAAGACATGACTATTCCTAATGAATGTCACTAAAGACAGAATCTTTCATGAATGAGCGCCCATAAGTCTATAAATAGACCCTTTGTGAAGTCATTCATGGTACCAAAAATTCCATAGCGAATTGATGTCTCCCTACACACACTATTCTCGAGAAATTGAATATCAGTCCTTGGTTCTCTTATTCTCAATTAACGGATATTTTGTCTGTCTTCGTTTGTGCAAACGTAGTCAGAAAGAACCTCGAGTTCGGTTTCGTTGTATCTTGAAGGCGGATTTACTGTTAACCCGGTGCACACCTTATGATAGGGGCAAATACTATCTTTAGGAAAGTGTTGTTTCAACGTGCCTCGAATGTGATTTACTGTTCTAAAGTTTTCTATGGGGACGGCGCCATCAACACATTTTGAAGACCGAATTTCCAACAATGCTTTAGTAAATTTGGGGAAGTCAGTTCATTGTTCATACAAGCGATAGTCAGAGGGATTTTTTGTTTAGTAGATGGGGCTGGTATTGGATTTTCTTAATCGGGTTGTGTTTGATTTTCTAAGCTTTTTGTTTTTTTTTTGGGCAAGTAAAAAATGATGTTCAGCACGATGTGTTTGATTTTCTAAGTTATTGATCTAAAACTGAAGGAGTTCGTAGAGACTTACATTGGGCAGCCGAAGGATAGACCATCTTCTTCTGATCCTGGACCCTTTCCTTTTCGAAGTTGATTTTGACAGTATATGAAGGAATTCACATAGTAGAACTATAGAAGTACATTGTCCTCGGTTGTTTATGAAATTCCAAGGCAGTCATTGTTGTCTCTTAGGAAGTGGAAACGGGGTGCTGTTGGCCCCCCGTAGTGCAGCGTGTGGATCGTCGGATGTGTTTTCAACTGTCCTAATTTCACTTTGGCACTTTGTAGATCAGAGTCGTCTATTGCCAAGATGAAATCTGATACGTTAATGGCCAAGATCAACGGCTTGGATGCTGCACTATAGGGGCACCCTGCAGTACCCCCGAATAACTTAGGAAGTATGGCTTTTGAACTTTGAAGGTGATTGAGAAAATGGTTTACTCTAAAATCTCTATATTTAGTTATCGAGAGCGTATTGTGTATCTAGAAATTCCCATTCTCTTGGTTATTGGCTTATGTTTAGCCAAGTTCAATTTTGCTCTGCTAACCATATGACATGCCTTGTATGCAAAACTAAATTCGGCTTTATAACTATGCATGAGTTTCTTGACAATTTGTACCAAGTTTTAATTTTATTTTCGAAACTGATGTTTCCATGTTCATTTTTCTTATAGATTTCGTAAACTTATTCTTTTCTGTTTTATAACTGATTTTGAAGACTTATTTAATGACAGTTGTCTTGGTATCGCAGTATAGGTTAACATAGAATTCACCTCCTAGGATATACTTGTCGAAGTCAATTAGTTGCCTTGCTATATTTGCACAAATAAAGAAGCTGAAATTCTTGGTTTTTTTTTTTTAAGAAGCAAGCTGAAATTCTAGTTGAAAACTGTTAAATCTAGTACATGTGAGAGTTTGTTATGTGCTTCCTGTGTATCACACGAGATTCTGGAAACGAAAAACCATTGAAAGCTTATCGTTTCTTGGTTAACAAGATGCATTTATTCTTGGATGACTGAGGATGATTTTGCTGTGGCTTGTCCAGTTTGTCAAAACAATTGTCATGGCTAATCTTTGATTCATGCCTGCATTTAGATGCACCAATCAAAGTCAGCTTCTTCATGTTTTCTAGCTTGGTGGATCTTTAGAGATGTCCTGAGTCAACCGTGTACATATTTCTAGTTTTGGTGTAGGAACTGAAGTTAATACTGGAAATTGGTGATCGAGAAGAATTTCAGCACTCTCAATATCTTCTACAACCGCTTCTTCCTTTATTGAGAAAGTTTCACCGGGAGCAAATGATGGAGAAGGTCAAATTTATGGTTAAGGTATTTTTTCTATGATTCTGAGATTGATGGGCTTCCCGTTTGATTTGGATGCTTGCTTCTTTTATCAACTTGTTGGTTGCTCTTCTCACTTGCTTGCAACCTTTATGACAGTTTTGTGGTATTGGCATTGGTTTTAAATACTCCATTATTTTTTGGTTCTATGGTTAGTTTTCCCCTCTAGAAGACAGCTTTTGGTGTATATGGAAATAACTCTAGTTTATACCTTAGCGACTATCCAAATGGGGTGTCAACAACCAGGTTCCGAACATTTTCACCTTTAAAATACAACAAATCCCAAACTCAATGTTCTTTCTGTTTGCCGTTGCACAAACAAATTAAGGTTAGAATGTTTGGAATGAATAGAACTCTCTCACACGCCATAACTGTGGCTTTCATTGATTTATATAATGTTCACATGATAAGGGCCGATATGCACTGATATACAAATATTTGAACAAAATGATAAGATACAACTAATCTAGAGATGAGGATAAACATCTTCCAATACGAATACAGACAATATACCACAATGCAAATGCAAAAGAACCAAGAACGGATACTCTATTTTTGGCAAAATAACAGAGTATTAGGAAGAGAATATATACAGAGAACAATTATGGAGTTTTTGATTTATGTTGAATGACTTTACAAAGGTCTATTGAGCAAATTTCTAACATATAGTATTTGTGTTATTCAGCAATCATGGAAACATTGCAAGCAAAGTAATGAACTCTCACAAACAGAACATCAACATCATATTGGTGCATATACAAGATTTAGCTACTAAGAGCTACTGGTTTCATGTGGCTTGAGACAAATCGGAAGACCATTTTCAGGAGATGGAGATGGCTTAAAAATTATCCTCTCATTTGGTTCTAATTTCTTCCATTTGAATTTCTTCACCAAATTATAGATAAACACAAGTATTTCGAGACGAGCGTACTCTTTCCCAGGACATATTCGATGCCCTCCGCCGAAGGGTACATACGTATATGGCGCAGGTCCGTTTCCTTCAAACCTAGTCGGATCAAATTCCTCTGGATTTGAGAAGTAGTCAGGATCTTTGTTAGTTGAGTGAACACTCCAACAGGCCTACAAGAACAACAAATTGAAAAGAACCTTAATAATGGTAAATTTACCTTCCTAGACTAAGTTCCAGATTTTGGCATTGCAAGCATTAGTCATTTTGACTGTGTGTAAACACATACAAAAAACAGGTTTACTGCAGGCACTTACACTTGTACCAACAAATGTCAAATGCACAAACTCTCCCACATGGGATATGTGGGACCTACCACTCATAGATGGGTCTCACACATCCTATGTGAGAGAATTTGTGCAATTGTTGGTGTAAAGTGTTAGTGCCTTTATCTTTTCTCTACGAAAAAAAGGTAGTATGCAGACCCTGCATTTGAAGCTTGTTCGTGTTCTATTTCTTTTGCATGCCTACTTACTCCATTCTTTAAGGAAGACATGTAGAACTAAACAAACATACAAGCCTTACCTTCCTTCCCTTAAGGATTGTAAAACCAGCAAAGGTGAAGTCGGATAAAGCCTCTTTGAAACCCATTAGAGCAGGGGGTGCTAGCCTCATAGCCTCACAAGCTACATTCCAAGTATAACTCATTTTTCTGATGTCACCCCAATTTAGCAAATCCCCCGGCCCTTTGGCCTTTGCAATCTCCATTATTTCTGAAAATACGCAAACATAAGACATTATATATATTATCTAGAAAAGGACTAGGCAGTCTAGGCTTTATGCAATCGGGTTGCAGAAATCTTATCTTGCTCCCGATCGAGTCCTGACATGACACCCTAGGAGACGCTTCACATGTCCCATCTGATTTTATTCCCTTTTTCCCACCATAGGACATGGATTTGATAAGGGGTGTCAACGTTGGCCTCTATTAGCTCGAACCTAAAAGCTCTGACATCTGATCTGCTGGTACGGGACCATTGCACTAGAAGCTCAAGTCTTGTGTCATATATGACTTAAATGTTATAACATAAGTTTTGTAAATCAGTACTCCCAGAGCTATTAACTGTGAAATACATGCACAAATATGTCCAAGTCTTGAAGGTTTTGCAGTAGGCCTTCAAACTCAATAATCTGTAGAACATGCTAACGGGCCATCTTCTGAGTTATCTAGTGTAAAATATCAAAGGGATTAAATTTTTCTCATGATTTCAACTACTAAGTCATTTGGATGATGATCAACTACATTAACAAGATCCTGCGAAATATGAAATTTCTGACACGTACTATGTCAAACATGTGGAGAAAAAACAGAAAACAAGATTTTTCTTTGTATACCTCTAAAGACTTCTTGATAGAGAAACAGAAACGTAGATTTTTCATAGAGTACCTTTAAAAACCTCTTGATAGACATGGGGTAGCTCTGCGAGATATTTGATCGTAAAGGTGAGTGCAACGGATGCAGTTTCATGCCCAGCAATCAGTAGGCCCATGATCTGATCAGCAGTGTCTTCTTCAGTCCTGAATTTTCCATTCACATCCAGAGTGAGAAGAATGCTTGACAATAGATCATGGACAGTCGGATTTTTTTCCTTTTTAAGCCTTGTTTTCCTCTCTCTTATGATAACCACAAGCTCTTTGCGAAGGAACCCAGCATCTTTTATGGCTTTGCTAAATGTTGTCCCTGTCGTACATAGTAATTAACTTAATCTCAATGGTGCACCGAATAACCTTCAAATAATGTTAGTGTATCTCACGTGATTCTTTCATGCACTCCTCTCAGGTGATCATAATGTGTGGAGAATGGGACCAGACTAAAGTCCACTATGAATTATGATGATATAGGACATGCATTATAAAGGTTTTGACGCACCGATTCATAGATGTCGTAACTCAGATTAATCTTATATCGAAAGTTATCAAAAAAGATCATTGTTATTTTGACAGAAATGGACAGTCAAAATATGTGACCCTCGATTTCGTTTGAAACAAGTATGGTTCAACCAATCACAACTGAATTTTGGAAATCTTTGTTGCAAAATAACAACTCTCACGTATTTGTATACCTCATTTATCCGTAGCAATATTCAAGAATTCAACACATTGTATGTGATGTGAGTTTTAGTTTTCAATGGAGCTTACCTGGAAAATCTATGGGCACAGAGATGATTCCAGCCAAGACACTAGCAAACCTATCAGAAAATCCAACCCAATGCTCATGATCTTTAATTCCCACCAATAATTGACAAGCCAACACAAGGGTATACTTCTTCACCACCTCGAGAACCACCACTTTTCCCTCCTTCGGTTCCCATTCCTTCTCTATATGCTCCCTCGCTATAGAATCCATGGTAGATACATAATTCTGCAGCACGTCCATCTTAAGAAACCTTGAAACCACATCCCTAACAGACTTCGTTTTCTCCCCTGTTGGAGTGCTGGTTAGAGAAGAGTTAGAGAGAAACAGTTTATTAAAAGTGCTTGGCCACCATGTCGTGACCAACTTGCTCTCATTGGAAAACAAGAACTTGTTTGCAGCAGGACCACAAAAGAAAACCATACTTTCGCCAAACAAAGAGGTTTGGAATATATTCGAGGAGTACTTTTTTCTTCTTTCGTTAATAAAGTTTTCTGGGTGGCCCTTTCGCAATGATGGCAGGAGTTGTAGGGTTTCTCCTATTATTGGCCATCCTATTTTTCCTGGGGGAAGATTTGACTTAACGGGTTTGTGCTTGTATAGTGTGAAGAAGGAAAGGGAGAGAAAGATGAGGGAGAGAGATGTGCAAAGTAGTAAACTAGGCAATGGGGAGAGGGAGAGGAGATCCATGTCTGTTGGTGAATAAAGCAAGCTTTGATTAAGTTGGTTATGAAGAATGAATTAAGCAAGTTTTTACAAAGTTCTCCATTGCTATTCATACACATAAATCATGATGGAAATATTCAGAATTTCGGATGAATTAATGTGGAAATTCGACGTGTCTCACGAGTCAACCAGAGGGTCCATCTGGACGCGCGGCTATTGAAGACCCATGTTTCCCCCACCCCCTTCTAAAGTTAGTCTTGATGACTGGTATTTAATCCTGCGGTTACATGCTTTCATTGCTGTTTTGCAGCTGAAAGGTCAATCCTCTGATTATAAGATTGGCTTCACGTTTTGTATTTGGTCACTATGAATTCGGGCTACACTCTACCCTTCCTGAAACTCGTTTTCCGTGTGAAAGAGAGGCGGACAAGGTTATGTTCACCAAAAATGTCTTCGGAGGTGTTCCGTAGCCTTTTTATCCTGGGAGATAGACGCTGACAAGGTTCAGTTCACGAAGGCTATCTTCGGAGGTGTTCCACAACCATTTTATCGTGAGATATAGTGGCCGATGCATCCTATAACACTTTCGGTAGGCGGTGAATCTGTTTGAAGGAGACTGCGTCTAACGCGAGACTCGGTTTGATTTTTCGATTATGCATTCGTTTTCAATTTACGTGTATCAATTGAATTGTTATCTGGATTTGCCGTTCATTAATTTTTCCTAACAAATCATGCATGTATATGTGGGACTCCAGCATTTCGGATAAAGTTAGGAGAGAGATATGACATAATCACTTCATACAAGGAAAGGAGGGAAGGTTAGATTTCTGTGAATCAGAAGGCTCCATGGGCAATGAATTTGATGCATTTTGATTCCAAAGAGAGTTGAATTTTTTTTATTAATTGAAAAAACTCATTGATATCTACTAAATTGCTAAAAATATTTTTGTTGAAAAAATGCATCGTTTTGTCATTGTAAATTGGACTACTATTTTGGGACGAAGGGTGTTTATATTTGGAGCTTAGATGCACAAAGCGGGAGTACTGGGAGCGGGAGCGGGAACGGGGGCGGGGGAGCGGATGATCATAGAAGTGTGGGAGCGCCGTCGGGAGCGTTTAGGAAAAATTAATTAAATATTTTTATGTCTTTTGATGCCCAAGGATCCAGTCAAGACTCCTTGACGGATCCTTAGGTCCACACCTCCCTTTCCCGACCATTTGTCCGGGAAGTGGGAGGTGCGGACCTAAGATAGGTCTGGGAGTCCTGACCGGAACCGGACTCGTCTTTTGATATAGTTAAATGTTAAAACAAAAATATTATTCTACCTCTTAGATTGCAAAACATAAAATTATTTATACTATTAATACGAGATTCCAACGATTTTCGATATTTTAGTTGCACGAAGCCGGGGCGGGAGCTGGATCAGGGGCGAAGGATTATAGGAGCTCCTCTTTGGGGAGAGAGAGGCTTAAGGAATAATACAAAAAAATATAGTAAATATGTAATGCAAGTAAATATTACTCCCTCCGTCCATTTTTAAGTGTGTTACCTGGGAATTCCAACTATTTTTCTCTCACATCAATTTTTATAACTTTTACATCTACTTTTCATTAGTTACCCTTATCAATATAACAATATCCACTAACTTTTTAAAAAGGAATCTACTTTTAAGGGTAAAATAGGAAATGTACCCTCTAACTTTTCAAAACACACACTAATTAAGGGACAACCCAAAATGGAAAATGTACACACTATAAAAGCGACGGAGGGAGTAGTATGCGTCATACATGTCAATTGCAAAGATTGTCTTAGTAACTAAGTAATACTATGGTTATATAAAGTAATTGAGCAAATTTTAAGTTAACAAGTATTTTTTAATATCATATTATTACTTTGTCTTTTCTCTTGCTTGGTATATTTTGTTTTTTCTTTCTTTTGGGATTTGTATGCCTTGGAGGTTCTATCCTAGTTGGGAGCGGGTTCCTTTCTCAATGGAAGTGAAATTCTAGCAGAGTCTTGACTTGGTTGCGCGGGAGTGGAGTTCTGAGGTGAATTCCCTCTTCCTCTCTTCCTTCCTCTTCACCTCTCTGTCCCTCTACTATCCGGATCTGCTCTCCTCTCTTCTCTCCTCTTCTACCTCCATGGTTGTGAGATGGGGGAGTCTATAATGGCCCAAACTTTCGCAAAATTTTTTTTTCAAATAAAACTATTTTATTTAGTGATAATTTTATACATTTTAAACTTTATTATTAGTTAATTTCACATACACCCTTTATTTTCTAAATTCATGCGAGTAATTATTAAATTCTCTACATGTTAGACCTTATCCTAGTGTCATCGCATATATTGTTAGTAGTGGTATATATATACACTTGCATATAACTATATACATGCTACGCTACATATATACACACACCATAAATACATATAGCGCGGTTTCGCTAATACAACAAATAACATAACATTTGACACAAATGTTTTTTTTGTGAACTCCACGCGAATGATCGGAACCGTTATATATATACCTACCAACCCTTTTCTCTCTCCTCCTCAACCTTACACTCCACTACCCACCATTACAAACTCCACACTCCACCTCGCCCTCCAAACCAGATTTACTAAAAGTTGTCCCCTGTCGTTCAAAGTAATTAATTTAATTCCAATCGTGCACGGAATGAACTTCAAATAATGCTTAGGGTATCTCACGTGATTCTTTCATGCACTCCTCTCAGGTGATTAACAAAATGTATTTGTAAAAATTTGTTTTAATCTACAAACACTTTGCTCAAAATCTGCTCTAAGTTGTTTTCTTAATTAAACAAGTACGCATTTTTTTTTTTTGCCATGCTTGCCCGTTCGTTGAACGCATTATCGACGCTTATTTTTTCAATGTTTGGATGTGATGGTTTTGTAACTCGCTTGCTGTGATGTTGAAATTCTTGCAATTCCAAACAAGTTATAACATGCCAATCGATCTTACTTAATTTGGAGTGTGCAGACTGCAGTGTCTTCCTTTTTCGGAATTACCTATTTGTTTGTTTCGTTACAAACCCACTAACCGTTTTTTTGGAATTACGTATTTGCGTTGAAAGTGTTATGTTCGCGTAACAAATTGGAATTACCTCTTTAAAATTGGGGAGAATGCATGGGACCAGATTCAAGTCCATTATGATGATATGGGACATCCATTATAGAGGTTTTGACGCCTCGATTGATTCATAGGCCTATTTTAGCCTAATAAGTAGAGATTACTTTTTTTTCGTCTTTATTTGATTTTTTTTTCGCGGTGGTTAGTTTCGTGTCAAGTTTTTGTGTATTATTAGTTCTTTCGGAAAAGTAAAATATATTTTTGTCTTTGTTCAAAAAAAATTAGGTTTGAATCATTATTTTTGTTTTTTCCAGTTCCTCTCGTCGAGAAGAACCAATAATACCTAAAAACTTGACACGAAACTAACTAACACGAAAAAAAATCAAATAAAGACAAAAAAACTAAATAGGCCACAAGAGGCCATAGATGTCTTAACTCAGATTAATTTCGTTTCAAACAAGTACTCCCTCCGTCCCGAATTTGTTGTCCATTTACGGGTTTGCGTTCCATTTTTCAATTACTTATATCTCTCAATCTATAATGTGTTTTACAATTTTGAAAATTTTGTTTAATAGTACTCATCGAGAACTATCAAACAAGATCCATATTGAATATATACAACATTACACATTGAAAGATATAACCAATTTTTTGAGGTGCAGTGAATAGTGAAAATGGATAACAAATATGGGACGGAGGGAGTATGGTTCAACCAATCACATATGGTTTCCGATTTTCGTGATGATTTTTACTTGCACCCTATCTACTTTTAACAGATTTTAACGTACACTCTCTATACCATTTTTTTCTAAGGAAAGGACACTCTACCAACTTCATTGATGGATACTTAAACCACCTGAAGTTTTTATGTTTATACCCATTTTTGGCATTTAAAAAAAATTTGAAAAAACTGAGTGTCACAAGCAGGGCTGTAAATAAACTGAGTCATTCATGAACTACTTGAGACTCGACTCAGTAAAGACTTGTTCGAGTTCGATTCGGATACTAAACTAACTAAACCTGAACCTCAATTTTAGGCTCGTTTAGTAAACAAACCGAATCTGAACTTGACAATATTTGGCTCGATTAGGTTCGCGAACTTGGAATATATGTACATTTCATAAGAATTTCCTATATAACCTTGGATATGTATAACTTTTACGTATACGGAGTGAAAATTTTATAACTTGTATAAACTAAAAATATTATAAACTTAAATTTTAATGTGTTTTTATAATTTTATACATATATGAACTTATTTATGTATAAAATAAATTTTTTTTGAAGTTCTAGACTTGTATGAGAGTATAAATATCTAATATTTTTTACTCGTTAGCTCTCGTGAACAAGTTCGATCGAGTTCGACTCAAACCTAGGTAAGCTCGGCTTGTCAATTTTCATTAAGTTTGAGCTTGACTCGAGTTCGTTTCAAAATTTAATGAACGAACTTGAACATTCTAAAGCTCCACTCGTTTACAGCCCTAGTCACAATTGAGCTTGACTCATGGTCAACAAAAAGTCAAAATCTAACGGGCCCGCATTATTGGTCAATGAGAAAGTCAAAATTGATAAAGTCAAAGTGAAAAAAGATCAATGGTGGAGAAACCAATTACAACATGACAAGGGTACTACCCTACCCCATCATTCAGCAACAAACTCCTACATTTCATGGTTGTTGAGATTTTTCATGATAGATTCTCTGGGTGTATCGATCTAGAGAACATTCTTTATATTTCCTTAAATTTTACGCATTAAAGGGTAAATACACGAGGATTTGTTCATGAATGTCACGTGGTACTTAATGAAGCAAGTTCCAATCGAAGATGGTAAAAGATGACCAAAATCAGGGAATTGACCTTGAAAATTAAGCACTTAAGCTTTTGACCAATTCAAAGGGCCACGTGGCAGCGGGATTTTTGTTTGAATCAATGTCCACAATCCATATGAAATCCTAGAAACAAAAGCAACTGGCTTGGAGATGTTGACACGTGTCACATAATTAGGGCATATATCCAGGGACAGCTTGCAACTTTTTCAGGGTATGTAAGCGGGAATATCCTCCATTATTCGATATTTACAATGGCTACAATGGTGGTTTTGCTACATGGAGGTTAAGTGAGCCGTGAATATAGTCAAAATTGTTCGTGCATACAAGGAAGTGGGAATAGGCCCTGTAAAATAGGAGTTTTGCCTGTTTTTGCCGTTATAAATGGGACACGTGGCAGCAATTAAGGACTTTGATGTGAATATCAACGGTTGGGCATATTTTAAGGGTTTTTTTTTTTTTTTGACTAAGTGGAAACAGTTTTAGAAGAAGTTGGAGTGTGGTCCACTTTGCACACTTTCCGGTCCTTGCTGTGCTTTCTTTTTTTTTCGTGGACATCACTGCTAAAAAAAAAATGGGAAAACATGGTAAGCCAAGGGCTCCACGCCTCAAAACTCAATGTCTTTTTCATTTCATACAGCTTCTTAGCTTTATATACGTTTAAGTTCCTGCAACTTATTTTATATCTACGTTCAAGCTTCTAATTTCGACATTAGCAAGCTTTTATCCTTACGTTTTTCGTTCTCTACACCATTGTAACTTTATTTTCAATAATACAAGTGGTTTGTTTCGTTTCTTGTTTTCGTACAATCCTTCTGATCGTGTCGTACCGTACCAAAAATATATTTATAATTACTTAGAATTAACTACTACTCAGAAGAATAGTGGCTAAGTCCGAGTGTCGATCCACGGAGACAGTCTGGCTAAGTTACGCTAGCTTCGATTAATTTCTAATTTAATTCGAGAAAAGAGATTTTGATTTGAGTGATTGATTTTGGAAATTTAGGGACTTTTAGGAAACAAGTAATGAAATTTGAGAGAAACTTA
>JAXBDA010003452.1:0-24718 GCA_036023075.1 Gaultheria prostrata
AACAAAACTACCGCCAACCTCCCTCTCTCCTCCGGCGCAACCACCGGCTCCGGCCAATACTTCACCGCCCTCGTCCTCGGCTCCCCTCCCCAACCCCTCCTCCTAATCGCCGACACCGGCTCCGACCTCGTCTGGGTCAAGTGCTCCGTTTGCCGCAACTGCTCCTCCAACCACCCTAACTCGACCTTCTTCCCTCGCCACTCTTCCTCCTTCTCCCCCCACCACTGTTTCGACTCAGCGTGTCAACTCGTCCCCCACCCCAACCACTCCCATTGTAACCACACCCGCCTCCACTCCCCCTGCCGCTACAACTACTCCTACGCCGATGGATCCGCCACCACCGGATTCTTCTCCAAAGATACGACGGCGTTTAATACAAGCTCCGGCGCCCAAGTCAAGCACGACGGCTTAGCGTTTGGCTGCGCGTTTAACGTATCCGGCCCGAGTTTAACTGGGCCGAGCTTCAACGGTGCCCATGGAGTCTTGGGCTTGGGCCGTGGGCCCATTTCGCTACCCTCCCAACTAGGGCGCCGTTTTGGGAACACGTTTTCCTACTGCCTCATGGACTACACTCTCTCTCCTACTCCGACGAGTTATCTCCTGATCGGCGGCGGCGGCAATGTCACCGGCGCCGGAAATAGAAATAAACCGATGAAGTACACGCCTTTGCTAATCAACCCTCTCTCGCCAACATTTTACTATATTGCCATTGAGAGTGTTTATGTTGGTGGAGTGAAATTACGTATAAGTCCTTCGGTTTGGGCCGTGGATGAATTTGGTAACGGAGGGACAGTGGTGGACTCGGGTACGACCCTGACATTTTTAGCCGACCCGGCTTACGAAAAGATCTTAACGGCGTTTAAACGGCGCGTTAAGTTACCGGAGCCAGCCGAGCCAACATTGGGATTCGATCTGTGTGTCAACGTGTCGGGCGTGTCGAGACCGAGTCTACCCAGACTGAGTTTCAAACTCGTTGGTGACTCGGTGTTCGCTCCGCCGCCACGGAATTACTTTGTTGACACTGCTGACGGCGTTAAGTGCTTGGCATTGCAGCCCGTTAGCTCTCCATCAGGGTATTCCGTGATTGGCAACTTGATGCAACAAGGGTTCTTGTTTGAGTTTGATAAGGACCGGTCGCGACTCGGGTTTTCGCGGCACGGTTGTGCAGTTTCATGACTCACTGAGTCAAAAAAATGAATTAATTTTTAAGATTTTTTTTTTTTTGGGTTAAATGAAAATTACTCCATTTGTTTTTGAGGGAGTAACTATTGGCATTGGGTGAATTCATTTTGTATTTGAAACTAGAGTTTGGCACTTGTTTTTGAACTTGCAAAAGGCTAATGAATGTTGTGAACATTGAAACAAATTACAGGCTTTTTGTTGCACATATTGCTCCCCAATGTTTCTTTGTAAAGGAATACTTTTCTTTACCTTTTTTTTTCCTCATTCTATATACATCCGTGGGGGTTAGCGAGAGAGTCAGTCTAGACGGGTTTTAGAAGCTATTCATAGCCTAAACCCCAAATGCCTCTGCTGAGGCTCAAATCCTGGTCTCGTTTGTGGGAAAACTAGTATTTTTTCCCTTTTTATTTTATTTTTGGCATTACAAATCTCTTCATAAATCCAAAGCAAAATCACATCTATTTGCAGCATGATTCATCAGATATGTTTGAAAATAGGGATTGGCTATTGTATAATTTTGTTACTGTCTAAGAACTTTTGGTGTTTATTATTGAAGAATAAATCTCACTGGCACCCTCCCAAGGTGGGTTTGTCTTTAACGGACGAGAAATGACTGTAAAGTGTAAACTAACCTTCTATGATTTCAATTTCAATGTTCATTTTACCGACTAATAACTTAGACGGAGCTCACATGTTGGGTTGTCTACATCAACATCTGTGGGTAGATCTATGGTACAAGCTGTCAAGGACGGGGAGATGGTAATGGTAAGGGACAAATGGGGTCAATTGATCTCATTGTCTTCCAGATTTCATTAGGGATAAGTACAGTTTTCACCGAATGTTTTACTTATTTGATTCCACTTTAAACTTATTTACTTGCCCCAGCCTATTTAAAAGGTTTGGAACTTTAAAAAAATAAAGAGCTGCAAGTAGAATCTCCTTAGTTTTTTTTCTCTAAGATCCCCAAAATAAAAAGACAAAGTATGGAAAGTCGTTGGGGTCAATTGTAAATCAAAGCTTTTATACATATATTTTTTAAAAAATTTATCAATTGTTTCTTTCTAGCAAATCGAAAAAGTGGATTGCTCGTAGTTTAAATTTTTGATCTCACTTATCAAAAATTCTAGCTCTGCCACTGCAAGCTATGTCCCCAGCAATAATGTTAGTGGAGTGGGATCCGGGGGTGTTGGCGATCGCCCCTGGAAAGCGTCACTGGTGATCGCATCCGAGCCGTCTATCTCGGCAATTGATGATGGTCTGGAATTTTCCATCTGGGCCATCCAAAATACTTTTGGACGGTTCGGATGCGATCATCAGGGGCGCTTTCCAGGGGGCGATCACCAGGACCCCCCCTCTTCCAAGTGGAGAGATCAATGATTCATAAAATGTGTCACTCAGGTCGGAATGAGTAGGGGTGAGTATGGATCGGATTGGTCCAGTTTCATACTAAACCAAGAACCAAACCACTTCCTACGGATCGGATTATGAATTTGGAGAACCAAACCAACCCATAAAATTCATAAAACCAAACCAATCAAGACCATAAAAATACGATTCAGTTTCGATTTTGAACCACGGCTCGCTTGAAATTGAGATGTCATCGGCATAAACTATTAAAAGTACTCTTTAAAAAAAACTATTTAAAGTACTATTTCAAAACTTATATTAGAACAAGTTATATTAAAACTCACTGACATCAACCAACTAAAGAAAAGTAGAATAATATTAACTAGCGAATGAATAAGGCCATGAAATAAAGTATTAAATTAGAAAATTAGTTACCAAGGAAATAAATTGACTAAACCCAACCCATGTATTTTTAGGGTATTGAAATTATAGGAATAGGTTATTATATATACAAGTTTAAGAATTGATCTTGGAAGTGAAAGAATATGGTGGTGGAATGGAGCATTAGATTAAGAAATTTATTGACTATGGGAAAAAAATTTATTTAGTGTATCTAAATAAATTCTACATGTATATAGTATACGGTTTGGAACCAAAACCGTTAATGCAAATCCACAGACCAAACCATTTAACACGGTTTCTAATTTTTAAAAATCGGGACCAAACCACATTACTAAAAAATTGGTTTGGACTGGATTAGCGGTTTGACGGTTATTTTGCTCACCATGAGAATTAATCGAACTACACCCGACATAGTACTGTGTTTTATAACTCAAAAAGTCATGAATGTAACCTTTAGATGTTTAATTCAAGTTGCAAAAAAATTAACTACAACAAAAATGCTCTAGCGCGGCGAAATGTATTGAAGAAAATATTTTCATCGATGTTGCACATTGGCGAGGAAAAGGTAGTACTACCAATAACAATTGTAAAAGAATTTTTGCAAAATGAAGTAAAGATAGCTCGGAGGCCCCAAGGCCCATGATGTCCGCACAATTTCGGTATTGGACTTTAGGAATCTAATGGTCACAGTAGAAACCCATAATATGAACGCAAAGCTTGCAAATGTTGTGGTCACAGCCGGTCACATTTTTCCTTCACTAATTACCGTTTAGGTTAACCACTTTTCTTAAATACGTGTAACTCCAACGCAGCCAAAGGCAGGATCTACACGTCTTGAGTGAGTTGAGGAAAAAAAAGGTTGGAAATTTACTCTTGGTATAAAAAAAGTTGGGAAATTAGTCACCTAATACAACATCAAGTCTTTTTAAAGTTGAGTAATCAGTCTGGATAAAAATAAAAAAATATTAAAAAAGAAGGGGAAATTAACCTTTTATTTTTTATTTTTTTTGGTGGAATCAAAACCTTTAGTTGTATAACTATATTTGGGTGCGACATTTAGATTGTAGTCAAAGGTGGCTCGACTCTTTTTTTTATTTTTTTAGTCATTCATCATTCCTAATAGAGTATATTATATGGGGGAGGGAGAAATGAGACTCGATCCCGGGATGCAGTGTGGGGCATCCAAGAACTCTACCGCATAAGCTAACTACCACTTGCAGGTTGCTCGACTATTGGATTTAGGTAATTACGTACCACCAACGGATCGAGGCTCTAGAAATTTTTTCAGGCTAGTCAAGATTAAGGAAGTTAACTTTATCAGTTTTATATAAATCCACGTATAAAGTTTAAAAAATTAGAGTAACCCTTTGGCATAAACCTTTCAATTTTTCATATTTCTTTTGCCTTTTTGCAGTAAATCTTTTTTTTTATTATTATCCTTTACTCCTGTAAATTGAAAATTCGTTTTTGCTTCTAACAACAATGGCGTCGGATTGGACAGTAGACTACAAGATGTACAAATTTAACTGAGCTGGGTGTCCAAAATTTTGTTGTGGTGTTCAAATAATGAGCTAAACTTGAAATACAAAAACTACCATGTATGTGAGAAATAGTATGGGGTGTTCATTTGAATAGCTTTCTCAAGGTAAATCCGGTAGTGTGAATCGCATCAGACCTGTTTTTTTTTTTTTTTGCATCAACGGTCCAGATTATCTTCACATTAGACCAGTTGAAAATTATATTTTAACAAATAATATTTTTGACAAAATGTTATAATCCTTGTGAACGTAACAAAAAAATAAAATGTGTTTTATTTGAGTATTTGTCAAAAAGCGCGCAATAGTCTAACCATTTTTTACGCCAACATTGTTGATTTTAATTGTAAACCTTTTGCTTTTGGTTATACCGTTGGAAATTTGGGATAACTTTGTCTAGTAGGGCATGCATGACACACGTAATATGTATCCGGTCACTTTACAATAAGTTCACATGGTACCAACATATACATACAAATGTAGTCACCATATTTATGTATGCATGTATATATATATCGATTGATTGATATTAAGTCGTTACAAAGTATGTAAATGAGTTGAGCTCAATTTTGTAGTGTTCAAGTTCAGTTTGTTTACTAAATGAACTTAAAAGTCAAGTTCAAATTCAGCTTGTTCGAACCCAGCCCTTAACGAGCTAAACTCGGTTTAAGTGTGTTTCTATAAATGAGCTGAGCCTTCTTCGAGCCAAATTTTTAGATTGTTGAGCTCGGCTTGTTCACTAAATGATATTAAAATTCGAGCTCGGCTAACTCACTAAATAAGTCGAGCACAGCTGAGCCTTAACGAGCCCAAACTCGACCTCCTCGAGCTCGATTTGTTTGCAGCACTAGTTACAATGGAAGATGTAGAAGAAAATAGCAAGTGTAATTGGGAGTCGGTTTCATCTTCCCATGTTTTCTTCACTCCCTTGGCGTTGACTCAACCACCCTCTAGAAATCCAAAATGGCTTGTTGACATTTTTCAGTTACTAGGCAGACTCTACAATGATTCCTGCCTATCAGATATGTATGACATACCAAGTTATCGACTGACTTAGTCTGATTCATGTTCTGTACCCAACAAGTTGGAAGGTTTCAATATTCCTTAAATTTATTAAAAGGGAAGACTTTTCTAACTACAAGACAACACCATGTCTATCAAACCACCGTCAAATTCATTCTCTACAGTATTATCATTTGACGAATTTTTTTTTTATAACTAGATGCCCGAGCCAGTTTGCCCTTGTTTATTTTTGGGGCCTTAAAGCTAAGGATCGAGCAAACGCTTCAGTATAATGTAAAATTTAGACCATTGAATTAAACTGATCTCAATTTTTTGATGCAAATTAAATGACTAGAATGATAAGGCAAGTGTGATAGTTAAATTGGATGCTAAATTTGACACTAAGAATGACATTGCCAAATTTTGGCAATGAGTTTGTTACAAGGGTGGAGATAATTTCGTCATTCTTGATGCCAAATTTTAACTTTGGCATGGGATTTGACATGTGGGTGGACTTGTTCCGACCCGCACGAGTCGTAGGGAACCAGGTCCTCTTATGAACTCATTTTTGGTGTACTAATCTCGGGATTCTCATGTCTAGATATTTTCACGTGATTAACACCACACCTTGATTCGTTATTCATCCTTCTAAAAGAGAAGTGCTGAGTTCAGGTCTTCATGGAAGAGGTGTTCGATTCTCGTTGTGACCACCAACTAATTCCTAACATCCAATCGTCTTGCCGAAAAAATGTGCCTGAAAATGTATGTAAATAGAGTTACACCAGAAATGGAGTACTACCTCCCCCAAGAGAGAACAAGAGCAAACCTTACACAGCTTTCACCAAAAACCCCACACCCTACCCAAGTCGTTTTTTATTAGTTAAATTACAAGTCGTTTTTATTAAGCGGCAAAATAATCACCAAGAAAAGCTAGAAAGTCTTCCCTCTTCCTAACACCCAACTGCTACCAGCAAAGACTAATCCTCTCTAAAACTATATATATACAATCAGTTTGATTTTGAGTTTCTAAGAACTTATAACTCCTCCTCAAAATGGTCCGGCTAACCCTCGAACACGCCGGTGACCATCAACTGGGTTCCATTCCATTAATATCAATTGGGCTCTTCATCTCAATCTCAGCTCTTGTGGCTTTATGTGCAAAACATGCAAAAAGATCAGTGTCAAGAACTCACTACAATGAGGCCCTTAATGACTCAAAGGTTGTGCCCAATTCCCCTTTGAGGTCACCAAGGCAGGTCATGACTACTGCCAGTGACAAGGCTAATCCATTCATCAGCCACCACCGGAAGACGGAGGTGGAGGCAGAGAAGTTTGCGCCCAAGTCACCTTTGAGGTCGCCAAGGCAACTCATCGCTACAATCAGTAACAAGGCTATTCCATTCATCATCCACCACCGGACAACGGAGGCAGAGGCGGAGGCAGAGATTGATGGTAGCAAAGCAGCTGAGGAAGCGTTCGGAGAAGGCGGACTGTGGCAGAAGGAAATCTTGATGGGGGACAAATGCCAGCCGCTGGCATTTTCCGGTGTTATTTATTATAATTGTAATGGGAATAGGATTTCCGAGCTACCGCCGAGGTCCCCCAGGGCTAGTCCCTTGTCGACTTTTTCTTTTCCGGTGACGAGAGATGGAAACTAACTAGTTGCACTTTTTATTATGCAGAAAATGGTTTGAAACAAGAGGAACTAGTGGTATGGAGTATGAGTTCGTGTCGTTTTATTTGTGGAAATAGTTTGTCACAACACTACAGCCAGGACAAGAAATTTGCTATTACTTACTACTTAGTATTAATCTTGAATGAAATAGCCTATACTTTGTTACAAGCTTCAATACACAATGGTATGCATGGCTAATGACCCCCAAAATATATGCCCTCTTCCAGACCACCCGTGAATGACATAGTAAGTTCCATGAATGTTAGTTTGTTTTTTTTTTGTTTTTTTATAACTAGATGTTTGGGCCAGCTTACGCGCACCTCGACTAATTCCGGGACCCTAGAGGTAACAACCGGGCATAACCCCCAGTAGTTCCAATAGTTTGCTAACAAGGGGAATCGAGCCTGGCACCTTAGGGCCAAACCTCATTCACAAAACCACTGGGCTAAAGTCCAGGGTCTCTCTATATCCCCATCAGACAGGTACACTTTGGCAGTAAATGGTACAAAGACAAGGCACCAAAGAAAAGATATGCCCTCTTTTGCACACAAGTACGTGGGGAGATTGGAGAACAAAACTGCATTAGGAAAACATTACAAAACCCTCCTTTTTCCCCTCTATACATTGACTCATTGATTCACGAATTCCTAAATACATGATCGGCAGCATAGTATTACATGTAGACAAAGAACGATGCAGAAACAATCTAACAATAATTGAAAAGTCTAACCAGGCACCCCGATGAACAAGAAACATTGGAGATCAATGGCGTATCTGTCGCCCAAACAGTTTCTTCAACTAATTTCTCAGCAAATCTTCACTTTAAATAGATCAAAAGCACTAAGCTTTGTCCTCCCATTTCCACCTCCTTCCAACCTCCTCAAGAACTTTCGCACGGGCTTGGCATTTCCTAGCTTCATCCTCAATCCAAGATCTGCACCAATGACATCCATTTGTAAGAACTACGTCCTCTCATAGTTCTATGATGAAACTAGACAATATCCTTGACCCCGTTTACAAAAATTAAAAAAAATGCAATTCAAAAATTGCAAATTACAGGTACTCATGATATTAGAAGTGCCACAAATTTGCAAGTAGCAACAAAAATGCCAACCATAGAAAACAGAGGCAGCCATTTCCTCCTACTGTTTTTATTTTAGTTGGAAGCAAAGAAAAGAAGCAACAAGGATTACTTTATTTTACAACAGGACCCTTATTGATAGTTTGAGTCATGGTTGGCCAATGTTAGGTAGAGCTCAGTGCTTAAGCCTGATACAACTTCAACATTACATGTAGTTGGGTCTTCCACACACATGAAGAAGGGTGTAAATAATTCTTCCATTCCAGGAAAAGGATATTTTTTATGTTTCATTTTTTGGTAACATAAAAGGGTCGCAAAGGGGATGGTGACTTGAACAGACCGGGGGCAACCACTGGATAATGGCAATATGTGAAATGGGAGCAGGGGGTTGGCCTTGAGTAAAGGTAGCCCGTGCCCCAAACATTCTAGTGAAAGGACGCATCTAGATAGTTTCAATCCTCTTTGCTTGAACATAATCTTTCCCATAATATCAGCAGCGAGAAAATTAGAAACCAGAATGGTATAACCTTGCAAGTACCATGAGTCTCGCGAACCTTCGCAAAAGCCCTCTTTTTAAGACCTTGCAAGTACTCTTTAGTTGTCGCAGCATAAATATAGATGCAGGAAGACAGACAAAATATGGCATGATCCAGAAAGTTTCAAAAACAAATAGAATTAGATTTTGTGCTAAGTAGCTCAAAAAACATGATAGTTTGCATAGATACTCTCTTCTCAAGAAACCAGAATGGTATAAAACATTTCAAAGAAGAAAAGATACAGAATAGATAACTGCAACCTTAACCGTTACCTTAGTATTCGCACAGATTCTATCTCAGCTTCCAGTATTGATTTGTTCTCAAGCGATCCATCCAGCTTGGACTGTGAATGAGCGAGCAAATCCTTCAAATTACACTGCTCATCTTCATGTTGAGCCTTGTCAGCTGCAAGCCTCTCGGACATCTCATTGACTTCTTCCTTGAGACTACTTATCAGTTGCTTTTGGCAGTCTATAGCAGCCTTCTCCTTCAAATGCTGGGCCAGAGTGTTCACTTGAACAATCTTCTCCTGCTCCAAATCATGAATTGCAGCAAGATAAGCCATTTCCACATCAATAGCTCGAGATCTCTCTTCCTCTTGCTTCCCATCCCAATGTCTCTGTATATCTCCTCTAGTCAGAAGGTCAGACCTAATTTCTTCCATTGCATTTTGCCTCGAAGTGTTCTCAGCTACTAGTCTTGACAGTTCAGCATGAACTGCTTCTTTCATCCTGCCACTTGTGAGAGCCACTGCTGCTTGTGCCTTTGTCGAAGGCTTATTTGGTTGAAACCGCTTCCCTTGTCCTGTTAAACAAAATGCGGAACTTATAGTCTTGTGTGAGAAAAGAGAATGCGTTGTTACATGCGTGCATGCATTGATTTGCTGATCTCCCTCGTCTTGAAGAGAATAGCAACATTGCCCATTAGTAGACCAAGGCTTTCCCCCTAAGGTGGGACTTCATATCACCCCAGCTATGTAGGAGAAGTAGGGGAAAATACGCACACTCAAGAAGAGGTAAAAAACAAAAAACCTCGTATGCACCTCCCTTGGAAGTCCAACTACTCTGTATCTTGTCTTCTCAATATAATACGAGCCCCAAAAATTGACACCTTCTGATAAGATGCAACTAAGATACAAGTTACAACTACAACCATAACCAATATGGTTAGACCTTCCTTCATCATTAACAAAAATCACAAGGCACATTAAGTGGCCAAAAGAAGCCAAAATAAAACCCTTACCAACCTAGAAAATCACATTTAAAAATTTTTTCACAGGTTTTTGAGGACAGTAATTAGTGTGTCTAACACAGTGTTCTAGAAGTCGGCCGCCAAGGCTGACTAGTCCTCGACTAGGCGCTAGGCGGTGGTTCAATGCCTAGATTAGGCAGCCGACTAGTCAGCGCCCCTTTTCCGCCTGACTAGTGCCCAACGATTTTTAGAACATGGTCTAACACATACTAACCTGACTCAACCTAAAAGGTAATATGATCGAAACATCATGTCCTGATCTGCATGCCACCAACGCACCAACAATGGAACAGAAATGGAATATAAGATGCATTCGAATTTGCAACTGCACGTGCAATCTGTTATCTTTCCGTACAGAAAAAAGTGACGCAGAGACATACCAAAAACTCTTCTGAGAATGCTATTGTCGCCAGCTAGCATATCCACAAAAAGCCCAGTTGATGCATCTGAACTGATCTCCCTCATGTCCATAAAACCTATGTTGGTCTTTGATATCTGGACTGCAGAAAAGTCAGGTTTTAAAAGCTATGAAAGGCTACCAAGATGTCACTATTATGTGATTTCTTTCTAATTTTGTTTTCAAGAACTGTACATATACATATACTCCACACACAACTACTAAAAGCATAATGCTTAACAGCAAACATATTCCAAACTTCTTGTACCTTTTCAATTATCCCTGGCACGGTTTCATACTCAAGCTGCACTTTCCAATCTATAAGATCCTGGCGAGATAAGGACCTAAGGTACGAAATACATTTGTTCGAGTCAAAAGAAATTATAATTGGCTCAATAAACTTGCAAGAATCGTAGTCTAACTACCTCTCGGGAAAAAAGTAGACACCTTCATGCCGTTGCGGACCATCCAGGTTACCGGATAGCTTGCTCCGAATGATGCCTGCCTCTGCCAGGGCTGAATAAGATATTCAATAGACGAAATTAGAAGTTTGTTCCTCTATCAGAGATACACTCCCTGTGTGAAGACAACCATCAAACCTTCTTAGTTCTTACACTGAATGGACCCAAAATCAGGGTCTTCAATGCTCACATCATCAAATGCACCAAATATGGTCCCTGAAAGCGCAACAGATGGAGAGATTTGATGCAATGGATTCCTGTAAGAATAATAATAAATTGCTGAGAGAAACCAACCAAAAACAGGCCAACATGCTTATGTGATAGAAACCCCAATAGAAACATTAGTTGTAATAATGAGTATATAGACTAATAAACAGAAGGTACCAAAAGGAGACCGCTAAGTCTTATAGATACCTTTCCAATAGTGAATTTGATCGAACAAGCCATCTTGCATATTCCCTCCTGGTGCACAATTCATCTGCCTTGAAATCATCTTCAATTATCTGTACACCATAAACATAGTTGTGAAAATTTTGTTGAGAATGAAACGTAAAGCTTAAATCAAGGCAACTCCATCCCACTTTATAGAAGTGCTCCAGATAATGAGGAAATATTGCTAATTTGACAAGGGGAACTAGTACAAGTACCATTTTATGACTTCTTTTTTTTTTTTAAAGTAAACATTTTATCCCTAGTTATTCTTTGGTAAGTAAACATTTTATGACTCGTTATGTTTTCTAAGAAGCTGCAGCCTGCAAAGCACTCTCCTTCACGTCGTGTACTAGATTATGTGCGACAAGATTGAAATTTTGGAAAAAGCTGCCACTGCTAGACATATGGGCCATTGTTCCCAAGAGGGTATATGCTAACTTCACTAGATAACTCCCAAGAAGATGTTTCCAGGTCCCAAAGTCATGGAGAACCCAAAAGATCCGGAGTGTCCCCTTAGAGAGTCTCTCCACTTTCGTGGAAGTTTTGGATCACAGTCACTAGTAATGTCACAATCAGACTTGCAATTACATCGGAAATAACCAACAAATTACACCGCTATTACCGTAATAAAAAAATGGAACCCGTCTATGGGTATCGACCTTGCATGCACCGATGGCACACAGACGGTGCGCAGGCCCACTTCCGGGATTCTGAATGAAAAATTGATACATTGGATCAAGCACTTGCAGTTACGCAATTGTGCTGATTTTTCATGGATCTACTTGAAAAAAAAAATTAAATTAATGAACGGTGAGGATTGTTTGTGTAGGACCCGAAAGCGGGCCCCGTTAGCCATCGGTGCATGTGAGGTCAGTACCCATAGAATTATCATAAAAAAACGTACCCAACACTAGGTCAGAGACCAAGAGAGATGGAAAAATATGGAAAACCAGCGCAGGCACATGCAAAAAGCTTAACAGATTCTTAACTTGTAAGTTGTCAAAATTCGTGGCAAAGTCCAAAAGGAAAACATGGTACACAATAACATGATTGGATTTCCAAATGGAGCACCTTAATCACCACTTACTCAGGAGGTCATGTCATCAAGTCAATGCCAATTTGAACTGAGACAAAAACAGGCTAAACATTTGCATTTAACTTTCAGTGTCAAAACTTTAGGTCAATTTAACACGAGTTCATAAGTTCACTTACTACCACATCCCTTCAGTTAAGAGAATAAATGATTGCAGTTTCAACCTTGCATTAATCATAAAATTAAAGCAAAGTTTTCATAAGGTGATTGAAAATAAAAAGCTACCACAAGCTGACGCTGCCGTAAAAAAAAATTCCTTAAAAATGGGCACATCCCAGAAACATTTGTTTATACTCTTCCTCGAATGTTCTTTGAGCTGTACCTTCAGTTTCCTCATCATCAACAGAGCTTCTTCCTGTGTTGAATCCATAGCAACTGGAACTATAATACGTCCTAGCTTTACTTCTTGTCTCTCCCTATGGTTCGCCTCTAATGACAGATAAATCAATAATGTTAATATTGTGCTGCACACAAAGTCGTCCACCATGCAAAAGCCAACAACAATAAAGGCTGATCCTGTTTCAAAGTCCCTAAATTATCGCCATGATGATGTCATAAATTGGCAAGTGGCAACCATTCGAACCATATAAAAAAGCTCTAACGATGACAATTGATTAGTTTTGGTGATTGTAATAATTATAAAGAAATACAAAAGCTCAAGACAAAATGGACAAGATGAAATTAGATATCTTAATATACATGAATGGCTCAGATACATGCAGGCTTATAAAAAAGCCAAGGGTTACTCCAGCAACACAATAACAGAAACATTAATTTCTGACAATCTTATAGTATTTGAAGTTCAGTTGGAATCTGGATTAAACGGAGCAAAACAATAAGATACAGATGGAGCTGCTGCTTATGGCACTTCACATTATTAGCCATGCCGTATGGTAGAAAGCTTTGATTCACAACACAAATCCAAGTTAAATCAGTATTTTATTAGTTTGAACAGCTGCCAATTGATTTGTGAAGGACGTGTAAGATTTAAGACAACTCAAAGGGAATAAAGTAGCCAATTCCTTCCTTGCAATACCCAGGGATAGTAGACAAGCTTCCAGCCTTAAATTGCATATGCAATTCCCATCTTTCTCGAAGTATGCAAAGAAGAAAATAAGTTCAACTTTTACTTCGATTTATAGTTAAACTCTCAGTCATTCAGGAGACTGAATAAATAACCTCACATCTACCATATACCGGTAATTATGTGGTGTCCTTGCTGCATTTTCAACGAAATGTGCTGAGACAAGAAACCAATTCAAAAGAAGCAAACAATCGAAGACAACATTAAAACTTGAAAATTCATCTGAATCCCAAGTACCTGATACCGATGTTTCAACAGACATATCATTTAAACTTTCCAAGTTTGCCTCAGGAACCACATCATCAGCCGGTGATGCATCATAATCCTTGCTTTTACTCTCAACGTCTTTATTGGAAGTAGATAGCCTTATAATCCCATGCAACGCAGGCAGTGGACTGCTAAATTTTATAGCAAGACCTACCAAAACCAAAGTGGTACAACCACAATTAACCTCACATCAATACACTCCAACGTATTGCATCAAGCAACTATAGTTTATATTTGTTGCAGAGAAAATAAAACATTCAAATATGGAAAAACAAGCTAAAATTTCAAGCAACTGACCTCTTCTGGATAGTGAGAAGTGAGCAATTGCGGCAACTAAAGCAGCTATTGAACTCCCAATACCCACCAAGAGAAACGGAGACAGACCTGCACAAATTGGCGGGGGCGGACTGCGAAGTCAGGATTTAAGTCTAGCGGGGCGAAAATCACTCCTCTCGTATCTATTTTCACACCTCTATTTTGTCCCTTACATTCTATTTCCCTCTTTTATGTGCTTTGACGGAAAATTCCACAAAACAATGGAATAAAAGAGAGGTACGCAGGATAAGTCCAATGAAGCAAAAATATCCATAAAAAATTATACCATGGGTAGTGGAGAACTACCTAAAGCAAAAAATATATAAAATCTTGAGCAGCAAACTGAAAGACCAATGATGTATATACAAATATACAAGTCCTCCGAATTTTTAATAGGAAAAACTGGAAGAAATTCAGGAAAACCAAGAAAGAAAATTAAACAGGTACCATTGCGCGAACAATTGGGAAACCAGTGCCTATATTCTAGGTTAATTGTGGAGTGAATGAAAATCTACATGGTACTCCAAGAATGCCAGATAATTTGCCAACAAAAAGACATGGGTTTTCTTTTATTGAACATTTCTAAAGACTGCAGTACATTTTGGAGGGGAATAGCTAACCTCCAACCTAATTTAACCTGAAATCCCACATTACGACTTTGCAAATATGCTCGGTCAAAGATTGGTTCGTTACATAAACAAACGTTGCTAGAACAATATTTTCAAAGTCGTTAGTTTTTATACCAAGCTCGAACAATCTACCGCTCGGCTCGTTTCACTTCAAAAATAAAATTCCAAAGTTAGTGTAGTAAATTGACCACACTTGCACGAGCAGTTCCCATTATAAGTAAGAATCGCATAAAAAAATGTAAAAGCATATGTAAAAACGACACCTTTCTTCTTCTTCTTCTTCATCGTAGCAGGAGTTTCAAAAATCGCCCAACCGCCGTAGTAGTCATCGACGGCGGTTGTTTCCGGCGAAAACCACGACACTTCGAGGTCCCTATCGGCGGCTGATGCAGAGAGACGTGAATTGGGGTTTAACGGTCTGCGACTGACGAGGATTGGGTGTCCAGAAGTGAATAACGAGAAATCGCAGCGGCCAAATAGGGATCCAGTGGTAGTGGGGAGGAAGAGAGAGGAAGGTGAAACAGAGGAGCTCATTTCCAATGCATAAAAGTTAGGGTTTTCGAAGTTAGGGCTGGGGTTTATAGAGTGGGATGAGATCAAAGACAGAGATTGGTATAGTGGAGGTTGCAGTGAGGTTTTAGCTTCATGAGATAGAGGTGGACCAATTGGTAATCAAGGGACTGTTACTCTCTCCCTCCCAAAATTCTTTAAGGAAAATGACGAAAACATGACAGGAGGACAAAAAATGACAATTTTATGGTTATAGTTTTGGAAATGACCAATGCATGAAACGGAGAAAAATAATTCCACATATATGGCATTTTATCACTGTAGTGTCCAAAATATCCCTGAATGTATTTTTTTTTCCAAAATCATGCTGAGAGATAAGATGCAATGTTGATTCATACAAGATGCAAATGTACTTCAGTTACGGTGCAATGTTTCAAAGGTCTGTCCAAACAATTTGATTTGACCAAAAAATGGCAAAGACAAGTTGATCTAACCTAAGTGTAATGAGTTTAAGCTAATCGAGCGGAAAAAAAGAGTAGTCTTTTCATTTTCCAATATGAGTTTAAGCCCTTGGAGCTATTTCTACGGCCTTTATTCATACTTTTTTATTCCAATATGATTAAAAGCTTAATTTGATATGAAGTACTCCAATGGACAAACATATATCTAAACATAAATATGAGTAAGAGCTTCGTTAATAGCAAATGTTGGTTTTCTAATAGAAAAAGTGGGATTTAGACGGAACATTGGCAACCCAGTGGTCTTTATTCCGGTGCAATATTATTGTCAAATGGTGCCATTTTTTTTCACGTAAGGTGCACAATTTGTTAATGTAAGGAGCAAATGTTGGTTTTCTAATAGAAAAATTAGGATTTAGACAGAAGATTGGCAACCCAGTGATACTTATTCCAGTGCAATATTATTGTCAAATGGTGCCATTTGTTCCACATAAGGTGCAAAATTGTTAATACAAGGAGCAAATGTTGGTTTCTCTAATAGAAAAAGTGGGATTTAGATGGAACATTGGCAACCCAGTGGTCTTTATTCCGGTGCAATATTATTGTTAAAGGGTGCCATTTTTTTTCACGTAAGGTGCACAATTTGTTAATGCAAGTGTTGGTTTCCTAATACAAAAATTTTGGTTGGGAATTCAACATTTTTAGGGGACAAAATTATTACTCTTCAAAACGAGTTTTCATGGAATATGTTTGGGTTTTATATATAGGTCTGTGTACATGATACAAAGCCAAGTCTGATTCTAAATTACTCTAAATTGTTTTGCCTAAATTACTCTGGATCAGTTTGAGTTTTATATAACGTGAGTGCAATTCTTTTATTGCAAGGTGCAAGAGTTTTCATTTACAGTGCAATGTTGTTGCATGCACAGTGCAATTTTGAGATTGTCCATCCAAAAAAATTTGATTTGATCACACACTAGCGAGGCAAGTTGGACTAACGTGAGTGCAATTCGTTTATTGCAAGGTGTAAGGGTTTTCATTTACAGTGCAACGTTGTCGCATGCACGGTGCAATTTTGAGATTTTCCGTCCAAAAAGATTTGATTTGATCTAACGGGCAAGGGAAGTTGGACTAACGTGAGTGCAATTCTTTTATTGCAAGGTGCAAGGGTTTTTCATTTACAGTGCAATTCTGTTGCATGCACGGTGCAACTATGGTAATCCAAGTAGCACTTTTCTTGCAAGCTTTTCGTCGAACACCTGGGGTGCAAAATCCACGTCCAGGGTTATTCAAGTTTGTTGTCTCTTATAATTCATTCGAATTTTTAGATACAATAGTGAATTCTTAGAAGAGGGGGTTTGTTCTGGTGGGCGGAGAAGGTAGTGGAAACGTGGGTTGTGAGAATTGGTTCGAGGAGAGAGAAAACAAGGAAGAGGGGTTGAATGTTAGGTTTTAACTCACAGAGGGGTATTTCAGGAAAGTTATTTTGGGGTACCACGTATGTGGAATTTGTTTTCTCTTTGTCATGAATCCGGTCATTTCCAATAACCTTCCCATGACATTGGCATTAATACTTTTAAATACCATTTTATGGTAATTTTCCCAAATTTTAATCCATATTTTTGTTTTTTTTTTAACACCAGTCAATTCCATTCAAGGAAAGCCCGAGGGCCGAACAGATTACATCATGAAGAACAAGAATGAACAAAAAACTATCAAAATATAGACGCGAGCACATACACATACACTAGTAGGCTCAGTGGCACCCCCGCCAGAGGCAGACCAACAACTTGGTTGCTGGACAAAGAACCAGTCATCGATCTGATAAAAGATATCCCAAAGGATAACAGAACAAACCCTAACAATAAGCCCAGGGTGCAATCAAAGAGAACAAACATAAACCAACACTAAAACTATCCAAACTAAAACCGAAATGAAAAACAACAAGGCAAACACGAAGCAATTGAAACAACCCTGAGTTAACCCACTAAGTCGCACCGAGTCGCCTCAAACAACACCGAGTTAAGCCGAGTCTCAGCTCCGGGAGAGAGAAAACCTAAGCTCCATAGCCGCCGCCTTTGGATTCTGAAGCTTTATTTGCCGGAGGGTGTGCAGACCGCCCTGTCGTCACCAAAATGTCAGATCTGACCCAAGGGTGGGCGATGGTGGAAGAAGAAGTGAGGAAAGGCGAATGAGTGGCAAGGTTGCGGAAGAAGAAGGAGGTGGAGAGGTGGATTTAAGGAGGCGGAGTGGAGGTCAGCCAATGGGTCGAAGTGGCGCGCTGGTGAAGGAAGGGCGGGGCGGGGGGGAGGTGGGCCAAAAGGGCGGAGCCTCATCCCCCCCCCCCCCAAGCAGAACCATGAGAGGATGATGAAAAAACTTAGAGAGATCAGATGAAGTGGGGGTTGGGGCGGAGGAAGGGAGGGAGAGGGGGGGGGGGGGAGATATAGGCTAGGGATAAAACCCTAAGAAATCTCTATGCTAGAGAGAGAGACTGTCATGAAGAGAAAGAAAGGGCACTCGGAACAAAAATTGAGGCCATATTTTGTTGTGATCCACGGATCCCGTGGTTATTAGTTGGAACCAGTGGTGGCGGTAGTTTTTATTTTCTGGATTACAAGGCCACACAATATGATTCTTTGAGGGGTGCTTCATCGAATGTTTGTGCACAATATGATTCTTTGAGGGGTTCTTCGTCGAATGTTTGTTGTAGTGGTCTTGGGTCCGGAAAGGTTTAGTGGCTTGGATACTTGGGCGTTGATGGTGTGGAAAGGGGGGTGATGGGGTGTTTATTTTTTTTTTTCTTTTTTTGCAATTAGGTGTCAATAAGCTAGGATTTGGGAGATCACTATAGATCAATAGGGACCAATAAGTTAAGGGAGATCGCTACAGATGAATAGGGATTCTCAGCAGCAGTTTCCTCTATTTCCATGGTTACGTATCTTTCCAGTAGTTTCTCTACCGATTTTAGAGTTTTGTAGTTGGCTTCGACTATCTAGTTGCACGACTTTTAACTGTGTTGCAGAGCTCTCGACTATAGGTGCAACAGTCACTTGGTTTGTATCGGACAGTTTGTACATGGAAGCTTCGTCATTTGTGGAACTATCGGGATAGCAACGGATCGACATCGTAGATTGATCACGAACATCTGATGGCCGAAACAGAGTTCTACTTAGATATATATCCTTCATTTGTTGGTTCTGTTTTATGTTTTTCTCGTTTGTATGTTGTTATTTTATTCTGTTGTCTTTGTATCTGGTAGTCTGTAATAGCATTTGTTGGCAATGAATTTCTCTCTTTCACAAAAAAAAAAAAAAAAAACTTAATGAAAAGAATGTTTATATCTTATGGGTCTTGCCACAAACAAAGCAAAAAAAAAAAACACACACACAAACTCCAATACACCTTTTACGGTTTTCAATTCACTTTCACATATTCCAATACATATTTCACATATTTCAATACATTTTTTCAACCTTAACATGTGCCTTTTGGGCACACATTTGCAATTCCATATCTTATAATAAGATTTTGTATATACAAATATAGATCTTACTATTTGATACATCTCAATTACTTATTAAACAAATTTTTAGGTGATAAAGATGTTAAAAAGGCAGAAATGGTTGAAAGAGAATGTAAGGTTTTGGAAATGCAAAATAGAATCAATGGTCCGGATTTGGAATGTTAAAAACACTTTTGGATGGTTTGTTGTGTACTACAGGGTCCCCAATTACCCCGTAGGATGGGTATTCCTTGCCCCGCCCCCATTAGGTAACGGGTTTACCCGCCCTCATCTGGCAAACCCTGTAGTGCACATCCATACCGTCAAAAAGTGTTTTGAACTGTTTGGATTTTAAAAGACTTTTCCAACGAAAAAAGACTTTTTCAACGAAGAGCTCTTCGCTAGAAGAGTCTTTTTTTAAATCCGGATTACTGATTGCTGAGATGAAATCAATGATCCAGGGGTGCTGGTGTGTGGCCTTGGTGTGCGCATCAAGGCTGTTGATCTGGGAAATCAGCGGCTCAGATTTCACTTTGGCAATGAACAGCTAGGATCTACTGGTGCCGAGATAAAATTTGAGCCATTGAAAACACACTATACTACCCTAATGCCGCACAATAACACCGCCACTTTCGAGATGAAAGGCTCGGATGGGCACACACTTATTAGCCCATTTCTCTTTATATTTTATGTTGAGACTTTTGAGAAACTAGTCCCGGTTGAGTTTTCACGGTTTTCTCGATATTTTGACTATAAGTTGAACTCTACGTGTCTTTTTATGTTGTGTTGAGATTTTGGAGAAATTTGCCTCGGTTGAGTTTTCACTGTTTTCTCGATATTTTTGGACAAAATAAGTTGAACTCTACGTCACAAACAACGAAGGGTAAAAAC
The DNA here is from genome assembly GCA_036023075.1 of Gaultheria prostrata. Taxonomy (NCBI): domain Eukaryota; kingdom Viridiplantae; phylum Streptophyta; class Magnoliopsida; order Ericales; family Ericaceae; genus Gaultheria; species Gaultheria prostrata. The sequence continues at coordinate 20,054 of JAXBDA010003452.1, forward strand.
TGGAAAACAATACCAGAACCGTCTCCACCGATCATCACACAGCAACCACCACGACAAATTTCCCCCCACAATCTCTCTACCTCACATACTCCTCACCGGAACTTCTGATCCTCCGTTAACTATCATCTCAAGTTCCCCTTACAACGTCAAGATTAGGGCTTCTGGTTCAAACCCATTCGACGTACTAGGGTTTCGTGTATGAAACCTGCAAAAACGTTTGCTTCACAGAAAGGACAAAAAAAAATTCCAAAGTCAGCATTTTTTCCCCATAACAATATCTGTACCTCTTATACCACACACCGGAATTCAGTTTCTCCGTTAAAAATCCGTCCGATATCCCGTCACACCGTCGATTCCACGTACTAGGGCATCATCGGCGTGATGTTTACGCCGCAGAGGAGGTCGGGGCTGAAGATTACGCCACGTAGCGAGACCGGCGGTGGTGGGACGAGCGATGGGAATTCAGTGAAGGGAAAGGCGGTTGCTTTTGAAGACGGGCCGTTTCTTCCGCCGCCTCCGCCGTTGGGTTCGTTGAGTGAGAGCGGGATGAAGGCAGCAGAGGAGGACCGGGCAGGCGGGATGGAGGATTGGAGGAGGTTTATGGAGGCGGGGTTCTTGGATGAAGCGGAGATGGAGAGGAAGGATGTGGCCGCTATTTCCGAGAAGGTTTCCAGGCTTGAGAGAGAGGTATGGATAGAATGCTATTGGATTTTGAGTAATTTTCATTATTATTTTTGTTGTAATTGAATCGTTTTGAACTACACGGTTGTTCTTCGCGCGTCGTGTGTTTATTGGTTTTGCCTATTTCTCAATAGTAAAACCTGTTGTCTCAGTGGTATATTTTTGCTCTGATGACATGGTTCATGCGAAGAATTGTAGTAATAGGGTGCCAATCATATAGATCTCACCCATCTCTAATTCAATTTTGGTTTCCTGTTTAACAAATCACCTATGGTTAAGCCTATGATATTTTTGTGGATACTAAACATTTTATTCAATCGACGTGTGAACTATGTCTCTGAAAGAGGTCCTAATTATTGCCGTATGTTCTTTTTTTTTTTTAATATTTATTTTATAGTATTAGTGGTTAAAACTCAACCTATTAAGTAGCCACTTTGTGCCTTTATATTGCTAAATCCGAGGTCTGTGCCCACACTATCCTGCCAAATCGCCCATCAGTGGCGCCTAAATTGGTGTTTTTTTCGATGAGTGAAATTTTCCTTCCTCCCCGAAGTGTCGTTTAAAAACTCATCTTCCCCCCTCCGCGCCCACCCCTCGATTTCTTATTGCTTAATATTTAATGGGTATGCTGTTTGTTTAGATTTTCTATGTATATTGGCATATAGAGACTGATTGATGTTAGCTTGATTTTGAACTTTGCAATACTAGTTGTTGTTTCATATTTACACAATGCGGGTAAATGCGGTTATGTTTCTGAATTCTGATTCTCTTTTTCTCCCAACAGCTTTATGATTATCAACATACTATGGGGCTGCTGCTTATTGAGAAGGAGGAGTGGGCGGCAAAGAATCAAGAAGTGAGAGAAGCACTGGCTGTGGCTCAAGAGGTCATCAAACGAGAGCAGACAGCGCATTTGATTGCAATATCTGAAGTTGACAAGAGACAGGAGAATATGAGAAAAGCTTTAGGCATTGAAAAGCAGTGTGTGGCTGATGTAAGATGCTTCTTCCTACCTTATGTACTTATATGTGGCATAAATGGTATAGATGTCATGAAATGTCTGTCATTATCTCTTGCTTATTTAGTGTTTGAAGTGTCATAGGCTCATGTGTTTTTGCGATGTTAGTTTGGTTATTGCTTACAGCGTAATAACATTCTGATGTTCAATCATCTTCTTTGATGTTGAAAAACCCTTTGAAAAGTTGAGTGTCTTCTGTTTTTGATGAGGTGGTAAGTTGCTCTCTCTTGAGATAATAAGTATCGGATTTGGCTTGTTTTTGGATGTGGTAAGTTGCTCTCTCTTGAGAAAATTGTTCCTAGTGGTCTCGATTGTCATTTTTTGCTCCAGAGGTTGTATAGGGGGTCTTATTAACTGGAAGGATAATACTTATTATTGAAATTTGGCTTTGTTTGAAAGTAGTAAGAGGTTGGATTTCTGGAAAAAGGTTCTGAGTATTTTTGGATTGTCAAGGTAGGCATTTTGGGCGTTCTGGCTGTCAAACTAGAGAGGAAGGATATAGCTGGTGTTGGGTCTTTTCTGATCAACTAGATATATTTTTCCCTCTAGTGAAATGCTGTACAGTGTACACTATGTAGCATGAATATGGACACAGACTAGCTGGGGGACACAAACACAAATTTGGGACTTGGCAATTCTAAAAAATGAGGACACGGATACACCAGGGGACATGATTTTTTTCAAAAAATAAAATACTTTTGAGTTATGCAAACCTACGTATCGGATGGATTATCGACTGATGGACACGTATATTTGATACTATACTTTTGACCTATTAATTTTGAAGTTATAAATTACCCTGAAAATTCTTTTGAAATTTGTAAATGTCACCCTGCATGTCCCTAGCGTGTCCCACCATAAAAAAACATTAATATTTTAATGGACATGCGAAAGGGTGTGTCCCATATGTAGTAGTGTGTGTCGTGCGTCCCTGGAGTTTTGGACAAGGATACTGCGATGTTTTTTTTTTTGATCGGCAAAGAAAATTTTATCTTCATAAAGGGCTAATGAAATTAGTACAACAGAAGAGGCCCTACATTGAGGTAGTCTGGAAGGGACCAGAACCCTCCTACTTCTAGAGCTCGCAAAAACCTAAACTGCCCCTCACTCCCATTTTTATAAGAAAAAACACAAATCCTGTTGGCAAGAAACCAACAAGACACCCAATAGCCCGAAAACACCAAAGCCCACGAGGGCCCAAAGCTAAAAGAACCTTGAACCTAATCTCCTCCGCTGTGCCGCTGTTACTGCAATGTTTAGGGGTGTCGGTGCTTCATAGGCTCTACGTGTCTTCAAATTTTATTTTTATTTGCATTGGTTATTGAAATCTTTGGACCACCCATCTTAACTTTCCATGTTTTGCCATCGCCTGAAATCCCTTCATGGTTTTGGATTTTTACTTGATTGTTGATGTATTCCTTTTTAGTACAAGTATTTTTTATTTTTCCCGGGCATGTCTCTATCCAAATAAATATAGAAGTTTCAGAAAAAATAATAACTTGACCCTCTTGTCAACACATCGCGTTTTATCACCTGAAAAGAGTTATTCTACTACCAACTATATGTAAGCTGCATTTCATGCAGTATGCTAAGAATTGGCATAGGCAGCGCCAAGGCGCTAGGCGGTGGTCTGGCGCCTCAACTAGTGGCCTAGGCGCTGAATTAGGCGGCGGCATGATTTAGTGAGTGACTAATCGGCTAGGCTGCCGGGCAGTATTGCACACACATGGCATCTAATATTGCTATCTTCATTGTCTGTGGTAGCTGTGGCATATAAAGCTTCTAAGTGTTTCGATATGTCGTCTTATGGCAGAAAGCTTTTGTCTTTGTAGTACTCTTCTGTTTTAGTTGCGGGTACTTGTAACTTCATCTGATTTATTTGGGCATGCGATTTTATCTCTTTGCTCAAGGATTTGTTCTGCTAATGACTTTGTTTGTTCGTATGCAACATTTTGGGCTTTATGTTGTATATTTAACATTGTATGTGCTATTATGTTACTAACCATGCAGCTTGAGAAGGCATTACGGGAAATGCATGCGGAGCATGCAGAAGTTAAGTTGGCCGCTGAGGCTAAGATAGTTGAAGCAAATGCATTGGTTGCTGGAATCGGGGATAAATCATTTGAGGTGGAGGGAAAGTTGCATGCTGTTGATGCGAAACTTGCCGAGGCTAGTAGAAAGAATTCTGAGTTGGAGAGGAATCTACAGGAGCTGGAGGCTCGTGAAAGTGTGCTTCGGATGGAGCGCCTATCCTTTAACACAGAGTATGTTCTCAAACAACTTCACATCACGGTTGTGTGTGCTCTATTTTTTTTTGAAGTTGATGAGTATTAATTTTTCCATTCCTCTGTTTTTATCAGGCGAGAAGCACGTGATGCAACTTTTCATAAACAAAAAAAAGATTTGCAGGAGTGGGAGAAGAAACTGCAGGAAGCTGAAGTGAGGCTGTGTGAGGGTCGGAGAACCATAAATCAGAGAGAGGAAAAGGCAAATGAAAGGGACAGGATGCTTGAGCAGAAAGAGAATACACTTGAAGTTGCACAGAAGAAGATTGAGTTGGCTCACAAAACTTTGAAGGAGAAAGAAGAAGATATGGAAAATAGACTTTCTGACTTGGTTGCAAAAGAGGAAGTGAGCTTCTGATCTTTGTCAGTTGTTTTTTATGCTGTGGATGAAGTCAATACTTGTCAAATAATAAATAAATTAAGTCATCAACTGTGTTTAACTCCTGTTTATTTTGGTTGCAGAAAGCGGAATCTCTTAGAAGCTGCCTAGAAACAAAACAGAGGGAATTACTTGCTTTGACAGAAAAGCTTAGTGCTAGAGAAAGAGTGAGTTGCGACAACTAATCTTTCACTACTGAATAATTGCAGATTAAGTTTATTGTATCAACTGGGGGGGGGGGGGGGGGGGGGGTATGGTTCTTTTACTTTTTCAACTTATCACTTAATTTTTAAATTTTTAAA